>JBAMIE010170884.1:0-27850 GCA_037177295.1 Kaempferia parviflora | reverse complement strand
CCGCCTACCGAGATGCGTCAACTAACTCGCTTCCCGTGGAGAATAAAAGCCTTAGAGTTATCTTTTATTACGATCGCACCCCCAGCCCTCTGGCTATAAATAGCACGCCGGACTAGGGCTGTGTTTGACAAATTAGCTACTCGAAGCCTCCCTTTCTCTCTCTAGAAGAGCGATCTCTCTCTCTCTCTCTCCTCTTTTGGAATTCGAAGCGAAGCAGATGGCGTCATCTTACAAGAGATCCAGCGGGCCGGTGCTCCCTCTGCGGCGATCGATCTCGCCGGTGGGTGGCTTTGCCTCCTCGTCGACTAGCCTCTCCGCTCGGACTTCTTCTCCCTTCGTGCATCGCCGATCTGCCTCCCCCACGCACGTCCACATCGCCGGCGCCGGATCTTCGGTTTCCCCTTCCATCCGCTTCGCCCTCGACCGATCCGCCTCCCCAGGGCGCTCCCTCGCCTCCTCTGAAAACCGATCATCCCCCACCCCGGCCCCGGCCCGCCGCACTTGCCTCTGCTCGCCCTCCACCCACCCCGGATCATTCCGCTGCCACCTCCACAAGGGCCTCAACGGAGGGGGCGGATCCGCCGCCGCTGCCTCGCAGTCGAACAGGCTCAACGCGCGGCGGTCCGCGATGGCGAACTCGCTGGTCCGGATCGGGACGGTGGAAGGTGAGTGGGTGAAGCGCGCGCTTGCTGCGCTCATCCGTCCCTCCTCTCACCAGCAGCGGCGGCGGGCCGCCTTCCAACTCCGCCCTAGCCGCCTCTCTCGGATGTCCAACGCAGCGGATCCCTAAATCTCGGCCGTCCGATCCGCCGATCTAAAATCAGGTTCGTGGAAACACGCCAATAAAACAAAATCTCACCTCTCTTTCCTCATCACACGGCCAGATTCGCCGGGACCATCGGATTTCCTTCGTAGCCTTTTTTTGTTGCTATTTTTGTACCAGAGCTGGAGTTCGGCGGCGATCTGATCTCGGCCGTCCGATTTGTACATACAGTGATTTGGCCGGCGTTGATGCAACGCCGATGGAACAAACACCGGAATTGAACTGAAAAGTCCACTTCCCAGAGCAAAAATAAAATTAAAAATCATTCAATTTGTTCATAACTAATTTAAATTAACATTTCCATTAATCTTGACTAATTCATTAACTGATGAAAGATTGAATGTGATGTTGGTCTTGTGGTTCGTTGAATGCAGTAATGGGAGCAATGATCCGTCCGCTCCGTTACGTTCCCGTCGTCCATCCCGTTCGGATTGCGTCGCCGTGGACTCGTCGTCGATTGCCGTTATGTTCCATCATCCGTGAGGTAAATTATTGTGTTTTTTTAATATTATTTTCATCCTAAATCTATGTTATGTATATAATGTCTGTGTATCTACTCGATTTATCCTTTGTTTTTTTTTCAGGGACTAATTTGCTGGACGACTGGTGAGATGAATCAAACGAATAATAAAATGAGGACAAAAACAAATATGATGACCAAGTCCTAATGAAATTAACATTAATTATCACTTTAAATGATAAAAAAAATGGAAGGGAGAATTCATTGTCTTTAAAATTAGTAACACAATTATCAATCTGAAAGGCATTTTCACAAATAGACAAACTTAAGAATTCCAGAGGTGAAATGAGATTTTAGTAAAGATAAACATAAGGGGTGGACTATTGGCAAGCCCTTCTTGAAGAGATGACTTGATGGAACTTGACAATCAGAGAATAAGAGAATGTGAAAAAGGTTTAAGAGATAGAGAAGAATTAGGTGGATTAATTGGGCTAACATTTTATTTGAATTTGATTAGACCAAGCATTATTATTTAAAATTGAATATATAAAGAATATATATTTAGTTGGATTTGTTGGAAATACCATAAAAAGAATATAGATTTAAAATTATCATATAACGAATAATTCACTTTTAAATGATATATGAAGTATATTTGATTTGGTTATTATACAATTATATTTGAATATAAAAATATAATTAACATTTTAAATCGAAAATTGTGTGTATATATATAGGCAATTTGATATATATAAAAATGCATTATTTCATTGTTTTGAGAAGGATATCTCTTGTTAAAGTGGAAAGAGTAATCAAGATAGTTGAAGTCACAAGCAACTTGTGATGAGATCTTAAAAGTATGGCAGAAGCTGTGACCCATCACCAACCCCATTAATATCCATTAGATATTTCTTGTGATGGAAAAAAAGACAGTTTACTTTTTTGAAAATATATATATCTTGTGGGGATTGCCAGCTGAACCCAGCGGTGAGTGTTCATATTATTGTTTTATTGGAGGGAAATGACTGAAGAAAAGAGGAAGTGATAAAGAGAAAATAAACCAGTTTTATTTGGTTAGATGAAAAGTATCTGGCTGGTCTATAATTTTTAGTCTTCTTTTGGTCCAAATTAGGAGAACCGTTGGATCAGATTAAGGATCCATGTATTGGTCCCTTTTGATCCATCCAATGTCCCTCCTAATTTGGGACAAGGAGGAGATCAGAGATTGTGAATCAGAAGATCGAAAGGGAAGGGTAAGTATTGACAATTCATATTTATATTCTCCATTTTAACCGCAATTTACCATCCCTGATCTGTGATGTTAGATGAGCAAATAGGAAGGAGGTTTATATGGTGCTTTAGATCTCATTAATAGCTGTCGGATTGGATTTGAATTAGAGGAAATAAATTTTAAATCCTAAACCCTAAACTAAGATCTACTCCACTCAGATTTAATGACAGTAAAATGAGTTCTCACAGAATACATTAACTATTCTGGTCCATACAGACAGGCTGTGGCCAGATAGTAATGGATAGTGGCAAATTTTTTTGTGTGGAGTTTGACAAAAAGCAGAGATATTGATGCATGCTAAGTCATGGGGTCACTTTTCTATAGGAACTAATATGAATGCCCCTTTGGATCAAGCAAAGTGCAAGAAAGAAGCTCTTTGACTGGAAAGATATTGATGTGCTAAGTTATGGGGGCACTTTTCTAGAGGAACTAATATGGATGCCCCTTTGGATCAAGCAAAGTGCAAGAAAGAAGCTCTTTGACTGGAAAAAGGGGCTGCAATTGTCAAATTTGAATAAGTCTATTCAAAGTGATCATTTAGTCGTCGTTTTGTTGTTCAAAGCATCAAGTTTAAGATATTGTGTTTGGGAGAGAAATATTGGGCGTAGAAGCAACGCAATGACAAAGTCGCGGAACCAAATTGAAGAAGAAAACGATGGTACAGGACAGAGGTTTATCCATACCTTGACTATTCTAATACGACACTTGATGCCTCCCATTCCGAAGAAAAGGACTTTTATTTTTGTAAAGCGGATGGAATATTTGGGCAAAGAACTAAAGGGCATTTTAGTTATTAATAGTATTCCAAGGGTTCTTGTTTTTGTTTAAAAAAAAAAAATTAACACATGGGCTCCTTTATTCCATTGTATGCCTATATTACCACTTCTCATTTCATAATATTTGTTGTTTTCAAATAAAATGAATTTGGAAAGAAAATTCTGATATTATGTCTCCTTCACAAAATCCATTTTTTTTTTTTTTACAAAAATGTAAAACTTGAGATAGAATTTTGAAGCGTATTTATTTAGTTCTTTTTTTTTTTTTTTTTTTGGCCAGATCGAATTCAGATTTATTAAAAAAATATGGTTCTCCAGTTGCCCCTTTCAAAATTTTTGTAAAAGAGGTTCTCAAATTTTGCCAAATAAATAACTTAAAAAACTCAAACAACCACCTAAATGGACGCGGGGCAAGATCTATGGGTAAGATGTTCTCTGTGGAGTAACATGTAGGGTGATAATTTTCTCCATGAATTTAAATCCATGAAAAAAAATCTAAAACAGGGATAAGTTCGGAGAGTATTTTTTATTGAGTTGAGGTTCAGATATTTTTTCCCCATTCTCGATTCTGCTCCGTGTGACAAGTGACAAAAGGTGAATACGTTTGTCCCAGTGTCTCCGTCAATCCGTCTCAGGGCCAACATGGATGAGGTAAATCATCGGTGACTATTAGCCATAAGTACAAATGGTCAAGACATGGGGGAGGTATATGCTCAGGAGCACCGAGATTTAACCTCAAGACCTCATGTGACAAACTCTCATGCCTTAACCATTCCCGATTCTGCCCCGGTACAATACAATGGAGGACGGTGATAAAGATTCCCTGAATAATTCAGTAAATATGAGATGGAAAATAGGGATAACTATCCTTTTAAATTTATTTTCAAAAATAGAAAATGAGGATGAAAATTTAATTCCCACATGGGTCAGGGATAGAGATTTCCTGTTTAAACAAAACCTTGGGATAAGAGCGAAAATGGGGACAAAGATATTATTCGAGGACCGAAATTGCAAACACATCCAGTCCCATTATCATCCCTAGTAATAGAGTAGAGATCCTCTGGATCACAATCTGTAGTTCATCCCTTGTCTAATACACATTAGCCGTTGAATTTGATCAAGATGAATTAATACTTGAATATTACCTTTGATCCAATGACTAATATATACTGAACTAAAGATGAACCAGGTATTATAGTTCAAAGGATCTCCCTTACTAGCAATAGGGCATGAATCAGTTGAACAGGGCTGTTATGGATGAAAATCTGCCGAGCTACAGCCCAATAAGGATATAAACGGGCTGTTCAGACAACCCATTACACGTTTGATGGGTCATTTGCCTGACACATCTGTGCCACACACAAAGCATATGAGAATAGAATAATTTGAGACATCGGAGGTAATTAAGGTGTCGGACCCTTATAAGTTATGAATTTAGAATTTAAGATTCAATTATAGTGTATTATTAAAAAATTATCTCATGAATGGATAATGAATCTGAGAATATTAACTTTCAAAATAAATTTTTATGTACGTTTCTCTTATTTATCTTAGCGTATGATAGGAAACTTTCGTAGGATTGGATTGGTCGTCTCAAATTCAATATTATCTTATCGATTAGTCAGAAAAATAAAAAGGAGAATAGAATAATTTGATAATTATTAGCAATTGATAATTACTAAAAAAATCTAACGGAAGAGATTCAATTTATTAAATTTTAAGTTTTTTACCAAACAATGTATGTAAGTTTTTGTATTTATCAAACAGCACACCATACTTTCATATCTAACAAAAAGTGCACCAAAAAATATAAAATCTCGATTTTACCCTTCCCGTAAAATATGAACTCATGTTTTTTTTCAAACCAAATTGGACCTGATATGAAAAATATCAATCCCAAAACAGGCCTGATATTAAAACATATCAGGCCGAAAGGGGACTGATATTTTATATTAGGTCCCTTTAGACCTGATATAAAAATATCAAGTCGACTTTGGGCTTGATATGAAAAATATCAGGCCCAAAACGGCCCTGATATTAAAAAATATCAGGCCCACTTTGGGCTTGATATTTTTATATCAGGCCTAAAGTTATATCAGGCCCCTTTGGGCTTACTATGAACACATATCAGGCCCAACGTGACCTGATAAACTTTGTGTAGTGGGGTAAAATTGAAATTTCATATTTTTTTGATGTGCCTTTTGGTAAATTTAAAAGTGTAGTACGTTTTTTGATAAATCCAGGAACTTAGGTACGCCCTCTAGTAAAAAATTATAAATTTTACAGTTAAAAATAAAAATTTAATTAACTATCTAATTTAAAAATTCATGAGCTCAATATATTATCAATATATATCTATCGCAGGAGCTTGCGATGGTCCACTCGATTTGAACTTGACCTAACGGATTGTCGCGTGATGACGATGTTCATTTTTTAAATATATTTTTTGGATTTTTTTTAAGAAAAATATTAATTGCGATTGCAATTTGGCAACCACTGAATGAATGAAAAATGCTTTTTTCACAATTATTTAGCAAATTAAAAAAAAAAACTTAAAAGCTAGTTAATCTGATTGATCTGGTGGCGTCAAGAATAAAAGACATCTAAATGCTTCTTATTTGCTAACATGATCGATAAACACATTTATTTATTTATAATCGTCTTGCCTTATATCCAATTAGTCCTAAAGATAAACGGTCCAACCTCATAGCCTGACCATTAGATAAATTTAGAAGTGCAAGTAATTTTCCATTTAACATCGTAGATTTTTAGGATACATAATAGTTTAGATTTGAACTGTGGGTCTTTGAGTGTCTTGCCTATGACTCTGGGCTTAAATACATATTTATTTATTCTTAATAATCTTGATATTCAATTTTTACAATTCGATTAATCTCGAAAGTATTTGATCAGGAAGCAGATGTGTCAGGCAAATGACCCAATCTGTAATGGGCTGTACATCCACACTGATGGAACTACGCGTTCAGCTTTGCTAAACAGATGGGCCACCACCAATATAGATGAAGCACATAGGCACCCATGACAAATACCAATAGCCCGAAGTAGGCAACCGTGATAAATCATATCCGGCTTTAATAAACTCTATTAGTATTAAATTTCTAATAATTTTCTTTTCTTATAAATTTGTGTGAATTAATTTTAGAATTAAGTTTAAAGCTCAACAAGCAAATACCCAGGCACGGCACAACCAAAACCAGTCATGCCCAGAACCCGTTGAGCCGAGGCGGTAGCCATTCTCAAGCAGACATCGGCCCTGCTTCAAACTGAGTGGCCCAGTCACAAGCCGGGGTATAGGCCGAACTCACCTACTGTAACATCTACCAATGGATCAACATGACCTGCATCTAACAAAAATTAGCATAAACAGGCTTTCTATCACCAAGTAAAAGTTACAGCTTTTACTTATCCTTTCCTTTCAGCTCTTCAAGCCCAGTTGGCCTCATGAGTTCCTTTCATCCTGCTTCAAGAGAATCAAAAATTACATCACGCAGCAACTATTAATTAATCACAAGAAAGAAAGAAAGAAAGAAACCGAATATAAAGATTTCCCATCTCTTTACCGACGAGAAACCTGCCTTTCCGCCATAGAAAAATCTAATTATGATACAATTACCCAACTGTGCAACAATTTCTTGGGGCTCAAAATATAACACAACAAAAACTCAACTACGATCCTAAGCTTAATTGAGTATATAATCTCAGCCATGGTGGTATGGGTCTACGATGAGAGATGAAAATTTAACAAGAGAAAAAGTCTTCAGTTGGCCTTATTGCCGCACGGGGCTTCCTCAGATTGAGAAGTTTTTTTTTGGAGTTTATTGTTTACCGTAATTGAAGAAAGGCTATCTCAAGAAATGAGCTCTCCCATAGTACCTATTTATGTATAGTACCTGCATATCAACGAGGAGCTAATTAGTTGACGCCTAACAAGTGAAATCTATCAAGTTCTGACATTTGATAATCACACAAGCTGGATAATTCATCTTAGTGATGAACATATCAATAAATAGCGACAAAAACCAAGAAAAGAATCATAACATGAACGCCATAACTCATTAGTAGTGAGAATGGGAGTTTAATCGTCTTTCAGGTCTCCATATAGTGTGTGGAAAATATACAACCAATACACAAATCATTATTATTTTGAACTTATATGTACTTTACCAATAATAACTATACAGTGTGCATATCTGATCACGTAGATATATTATATATGGATGTGTGGATCGTGCATGAGTTAATGTGTATGAAATTTATTATGGGATATTTATTTTTTTTAATTATGAAATCCAATCCAACCTTAAACGTAATATTTCACAGCCAAAAAATTCAATGACCACAACAAACCTAAATCTTATTAGTTTGGTTGAGTTTCGCAGCTCAAGTGTGTATTCAGCCTCTCTAAAATATATTGATATAGATAAATACAATCAATACACAAATCATTTATTTATTATTTTTTGAGCTTCTTTGCGGTTTAGCAATAATAATTAGTGTGCATATATGTGTGTACGTGCACACACACGTGTGGGTAATATAAACGTGAGCATGTATGTGTGTGGCAAATGTATTATTTATGAGAATCCAATAACACAATCAGAACCTGAGACTATTTCAGATCCCCAAAATCTGACCTCAAACCCTGAAAACCATTTTTGCCAATTTGGTTTAGTTTCGCAATTGTAATTGGCATAGCATATATAGGTGAGCAAGAACCATCAATTAAGCATTGTAATCCATAAGGAAAATGAGGGTCCATTGGAGAAATAGATGTAGACCTTTACATGGCTGATATCAGGTGTATCCGGTGTCTGAACAGGATAAAATTTATAAAATTTCATGTTTTCCATGGCTTCTCTTGTCTTTGGGTCCATGTCTTCGATGACCTTTTTTCTTGCTTCCTTTGCCTAGAGGCAGAAAGATACCAAAGACATAAAAACAGAAGACAACCTTTTATCAGAACTAGTAATCAGTGTTTTGTAATACCTGCCGCTGTGCTTTTCTCCTTTCTCTGACCTGTTCCTTCACATATTCCTTGATATAAAAGGTAGAAAATTTAGTTGGTAATTGACATATAAGAAAGTAATATAATGGTGCCTTTGGTTCATAGGAATAGTTATTCTATTGCTTGTGAATTCCCATGGAATAAGTGTTTTCAGTGTTTGATTACAAACATGATTCAGAATGACAATTTTTATGGAATTGTGATTATCTACTCATTATGCTTAGTTATTTATTATTCTATTCTAAGGAATAGCTATTCTTACTTCATTTCATTCTCCAAGAAATAGCTATTCTGAGCAGGCAGCATAGATCAAATGGACCGAGAAGGCCAACTAAGCCAATTCTTGGCAAACTGGGCAAACCAGAGGGACCAAGAGAATAAGGCAGGTGAGCCAAATGGATCAGGTAAATTGGAAAGACTGAACAAAGAGGGCAAGTCAATCGCAACAAACCGCACAAACCAAAGGGTCAAGAAAAATAAGACATGTGGGCCAGATGGATAAGGCAAATTGGACAAACTGAGCGAACAGGCAAGCCAAGGGGAGAACAAGTGGGAAGGGCAGGCCAAGCAAACTAGGTAATCAACCAAGCAAATGAAATAATACAACCAAGGATATTTTAATAATGTGGAGGCAATTCCTTGTCCATTACTTCTAATATACTTACAAACGAATAGTAAAAAAAATGAAAATAAAGATATTTATTGCATTCCATGAACCAGGCTAAAGAATACATATTCCCTTTTTTATCTTTGTCGATTTCATGAACCAAGCTTCATTTTATAAAAGGCCTGTCAGCTTTTGTACTCAACATTTGCTAAATTACCTTAAACTCCTCTTTCTTATCTTCTGATAGTGTCTCCTCCATAATAAGATTATCAGTAAACTCCTGGAATATTTGATTGTTGCAGTGTAGGAAGTCTACTTAGTACCAGTTAGACATAATACCAGCTAGATAACATAGGCCAAAAACACAACCAGAATTTATACCTCAATTTCATCCATTTCCCAATCATAATCACAGACAATCTGTTAAAAAGGAAATTATCCATCATCACCAACAAATTGAGACATATATACAGAGAAAATTAATCACAAGGTAATCAATAAAATGTAGAGAATTCATTTTAGAAACATTTGTTTATATAAATATTAGCAAAAAGAAAAAATTCACGTTTTGCAATTCAATAAAATCTAACTATCGCCCCATTCAACAAGGAAAATTAGAGCTAGTGAGCCCACCAGTTTTCATGACAGTCAAGTTTTGCAACATGGATCCATAAGACTGTGAGGTTGCTTTAACATCTGATTAAGGATGCCCTCCACAGACTGCCGTTATAGCTACTTAGGAAGACATGAATTACACAAAACTAAAGACAATGAATCTAGTGACAGATAATAGATACAAGAAAGAAGTCTTTGAGAAGATTTACGTACTGGAGGTTCTAGAGGAAACATTATATTAACAATAGTATCATCCTCATCTTCATCTGCTTTCAATGATTGAAGATCTGATTTTCAATTCTTTCGGCTAATCAACACAAGGAATGCAAAGAAATGGGGAGGGGGCAAAGGATGGTGTAGCTAAATTTTATATTACAACATTGATTAAGTAGAAGTGAAAAGCTAATGAAAGAGATCAAATATGTAAGCCATGAAATTTCAATATGTCATAAAAAAGACAAGTTTTACTTGTTGAAAAGAATTAAGACCTGTATGTCCAAGACTCCCTAGTTTATAGAGCCTCTTGCTGTCCAACGTACTAAAGTGAATTTGTTAACGGATCACATAGCCAATTGGTTGTGCAATTATTATTTCCTTAACTGACGCATATTGTAAATCCATAAATGTATTTCTGGCTTAACTAATGTCCGCAAGATCAATCAAATGACCAGAAATTAATGTGACAAAATATTAAGTTAAAAATAAGCAAGATTGTAATGCCTAAAATTCATAACAAGCATTATGCAGAGTCCTATTCTCCAATAAAATGACGATCCAAAAGAATAGTTCTAACCAACAAACTTGCAGGTAGGATATTATGCACTTATAAGACAGCAGAAAAAACTAAAGGATTAACTTTGTAGTTTATTTTACCTAAGAACTTCAAAGGTCATCAAGATCTCTCATGGAGTTTGTCTACACAATTCACAAACACTGACTGATGCCACTGATGTAACAGACCAAAAAACCTTGTGGATCACCACAGGAAGGATGCCAAAAGCAACATTGAAGCATAAGCAAGGATTTCAAAGCAGAACTATTTATTGAATAGAAACAAACAAGTTTCAAGAAAAAGACTGCAAAAGGCGCATAAGACTTACAAGGGAGACAATAGTCATATTGCTTAACACGCTCAATCCTCAGATGTTTTAATGCAGATCTGCAAAGAAAAAAGAAAAAAAAGAGAAAAAAAAAGGTATAAAAAATGAACTTCAGATATGATGACAATTTGCCATGGATAGATTAACAGAAAGATGTTGTTCCTTTTCGCAAAGGGCATTATTCATTTTGCTTCATTGCATATGAAGTGATAACAAAGTAAAATAATTCAAAGTTTAGCCAATAAAGTGTGATAAAATTTCGCTCATATTCACCACCAATCACAAGGAAAGTACAATTAATAAAATACTTCAAAGATGCGAGCAATGAGGCAAACATATGACAAATAGACACAAGGCTTAATATAATCACAAGCAATGTAGCCCTAGTATCCTGATATAATCAGAAAGTGCATGCAACATAATATTAGGAACAATTAACTTATCTGTTTAAATAAACCATTTTTGTATAACCAGAAGTTATCCACTTAACATCTTCCATATTGGTATTATACATTGCTTGAAACCATGGTTTTACATAAAGTAGTGACAGTTTGCTAGATATAGACACACCAAAAAAATGAGAGAATAAAAAAGAGGGAGACAATTGGAAGATATATGGTGTAGTTGCGGGAGGGTTTTGAGTGTAGGAGACAGATGAGGAAAGCAAAGATAAGAAAAAGAAAGAGAAAACCAAAAGGATTGAAACAGCCAAGACAATACACTCTTAGGCAACAGTATCCAAAACGAATAAAAAGTAGTAGCACAAACATTCCAATAAGTAGTCCAGCTGGACAAACACCACAGTTAACAAAACAAATCAAACAAGAAAGTGAATTCATTGCAGTACCTTCTTTGAGTGCAAGCCATAGTAAATATTTGAGTCTTCAATCTGTCAACTTGACTTAGACTGGAAAAAAATATTAAAGCGCCTTAACTATTTTGACTTCAGATGGTAGGCAAGATCAGTGTGGAAATTAACAAATATAAATTTAATAGATTAGCACATACCGATCTCCAAGTGGAATATATGGAACCCATGCCATTTTCATTGTCTTCATGGGTATTACTTCCTCTTTCTCCCTTTGAACAGATTTTACACCAATCTTATCAGATGGTGGAATTGGAGAATCTACCTAGAGAAGGACATAATACAGAAAACGAACAAACAATAGTTCAAAAAACTAATTTAAAATTTCCCTATTAAAAAAATGCACAAAGCTCTGCCTCTCTTTGCATATGTTCATGAGTTCATCTATCTCTTTTCCACTAATGGTCAAGAATCATTACCAAATAACTCTACAAAATAAGTTGTTTGCTACCACAACTGTGCTAAGCAATACAAGGAGAATAACTAATAGCTGATGCTGATTAGCTATCACAGTATACATGTCTTTTTTCTGAAACAGAATGTGTTGAAATGAGTAGATCTGTAAGAATTTGAACTCTTTTTTCAAAATAATATAGTAAATACATTTCACAGCCTACATGAATAAAACATTTTAAGTACTTGGTCGTAAAAATAATGCTATATGAAGCAACTTACAGCCACCACAATGGGAATAAGCACAACTTTTTCTTCACCATTCACATTTAACATTTGAGCTGCACAAGCATGGAAAACAGAAGCATATCAATCAATCAAATCGATAGACTGAAGCCTCCAGATATTTGTATGTGTGCAACTGGATACAAACAAATAAGAAGTACATCGAAAGAAAAACACACACGCACACACAAAAAAAGTCTAAAGATACCAATTGAATGATTGGTGGTGGGAGAGTTCAGTTGAATCCTCAATAAAATATAATATGAAATGGTGAATCTAAATCTTCAACTAGAAACTATAATATAATCAAACACATTGGAACAAATGAGCCGAAGGGAAAAAATCCAAGTCATTTACCTTCTGTGCTGCCAAACATGTAGACTGTCTTCCCATATAGCTCCCCTCCCTCCTCAAAGGCACTCTATGCAGCAAAATATCTATTAGGCTCACCACCAACAATACACTTTCTTCATTCAGGCATCGAGAAAAGAGAACAACGCACCTCTAAATTTGAAAAACACCAATTTATCTCGCTAAGTTTATCCATGTTATCCCACTGTCAGAATCAAATCAACAACGTCTCAGAAACTCTCGTAAAGCAGAAGTGACATTCCGTACAGGGAAGGATATGGCAACCATTTGTAAATATTTATCCACTAAGCTGAACAATGAAACTATCCTCAGGCTTAGCTAAATAAATTGAAACTGATGCACATCAAACTAAGAAAGAACCTCAGTTCCAACTGGAAAAGCCGATTGCCATAGATCCTCCTGTACAAAAAAAAAAAAAAAAAAAAAACACACATACATTATCGGGAGAAATACTGGTAGTTTAATAATAAGTTGGCAGAGCTGCGCATTGACAAAACCAGCAGTTTCCCTCAATCCAACACAAACGGGCGGCAAGCCATACCATGTTTCTCTTTTCGGAGAAGTACTCAGTCTCAACCTTCGGCTTCGGCGCCTTGACCCGAGTCTTCTTCGGCTTCTTCTGGAGATCCTCCTCCTGCGACTTTCTCGGGGTGCCCTCCTCTTCCTCCTTCGCTGCATCATCAGAAGTTTTCTTCCTCCCCTTCGATGCCGCCGCCGCCGCCGCCCTGCGCTTCGCCATGACCGATACCAAAGATTGAGGATGGAGATCAGGGCCGATGTGGATTAGGGTTTGAGGGGGATTTGGAAGTAGGACGGGGAGATCTGTGAGCGTCGGCGAACGCGGTCTCAATCCCAAATTTGAAGGCGAGATTATAAATTGGAACGTGGGGGGAGAGAGAGCGAGAGATAAACGTAGGGGTGTGCACGCGGTGGAGGCGATGGAATCAGAGCCGTTCGATTGGGATATCCTGATCGCGATGCCGGAACGTTCTAGTTCCAACTGGTGGTGCGACGGGACGGCCCGACGGAACCAAATCTCGGTTTGGGTTGGACATTAATTAAGGTTTTTTATTGGTCGATCGGATTTATAGAAATATTAGCTTGGGCACAAGTGTAAAATTATAAATAAAAAAAATATTGAACCGCACCGGCTTATTTCGATTGATAATCAATATAGATCTCGCAGAATTCGAGCTCCAACGTTAAAAATTGTGCGCTTAAACTCGAAATTGAACCGGTGGGTGTTTTATAATTAGCATAGATCGAATTTTGAAAATAGGACAGTTAAAATTAGCCTGTACAATATTGGGGCAAAAGGTAGAACCGTCATCCCAGCGGTCCTTTGAACCCGGCCCTACAGGATTTCAGAGGGAGTAAACCACGGTTAAGTTGACCGGGTGAGTGGACTGGGGGTCTCAGGAATTTATGTCAGCGGACCAAGATTTTATTCTTATGTGCAACTGGTGACCTTCGACCCTGCAGCCTATTGGGGTAAACTTCAGGCCACTTACCAGCTGATCCAGCCTGTAATATGTATATATAGAGAGAGAGAAATATACAATTTATCATATGTTTTACAAATTAAAATTAATTAAACCTCTAAAATATTTATTTAACAAAGAATTGTACGAGTTTTATGAACAATTTAATTTATTATCTTGGATAATCATAACACTAAACATGAATAATTCTCAATGTGAAAAAGTGATGATGTCTATCCTAGAAGTCCTTTACGACTCATTTTCAGATTCGGTAAGAAAGAAAGTAAATTATAGAATTTAACTCATATCGGACAGTCAAATGACTAAAGGGTGGAAGCATTTTTTATGCACTCGTCCATTATAGAAAATTTGTGACTTTATTGATCTCTACTAAAATATAAAAAAATCCAACCATTTAAATAGTTGGAACCCCAAAACTATTTCTTTCGACAATCTCTCGTTTCTTTACTTGATCATTTATCTACAACATTTATTCTCTTCGTTTTTTCTCTCCTTTACCTACAATGTAGGTTCTGATCAAATATTATAGTACCCGTTTTTGAAGACCAGAATCATAGTGTTCTAAAGATTTCAAATCCTTTTAAGCATTACTAAGAGGAATTTTAAAAGAGTAAGCAAGAGCTTATTTGGACCTAGCTTCACCTAATAAACTCATAGAGGTTAGAATGAGTCTGATTAGAACTCTCTAAGTTCATCAATAGGTTTTGATCGAAATTTATTCACGGACCTATGTGTTGGGACCTTTGCGCCGGCTAGAGAGGGTGAATAGTCGATCACCCATGATTGCTTCCTACACTTGTTAGTGCACAACGGAATACCAAAATACAAGTATAGAAGCTAAACTTAACCCTAAAGAAAAGAAATGTAAACCATAATGACACATCGATTGAACGTGGTTCGGAGATCACTTACTCCTACTCCACGGTTGTCTGTAAGGTGGACGATCCCGATCCGTGAGTGGATGATTCCCCATACAAATTTCGGCTAGCTCTCGTAGCTTCTTGTGGGTGGAGAAATCTCGCCACAACCCTTCCGAGACCTCTCGGATGCACTTGGATCGTACTTTAGCTTGGGAGACTACTAATAGAGTTGACCATCACTATTTCGTCAACTTTGCTCGATGTTCCTGAACTCTCTTAAATAGAGCTCGGGTAGAAACGTCTCTCCATCAGTTGATTGATAAGTATATCAGTCGACTGGTCCCTCGTGGAAATATAACTATTACACTCCAACGGCTCGTTACCGTCGACTGGTCAGTCGACTACTCCACAAACACCAGTTGACTGCCCTTCATAAGCTGAGCAAATAGAAACATTCTATTCGCTTACAGTTGACTACACAGTCGACTGCTATAGTACCACTACAATACTACTACATTACCGCTACAACTGATAAAACTCTAAACCTAGGGTTTCCCTTCCCGAGTATATTTCTCTCGCACTCGACCTCTCCCGACCAACATAGACCTAGCCTTCTAGCCTCCTCCATCAGATTTGCATCCCTTAGAAGCTCCACATCCTTCACGCTTTACCTTCAAGAGCTTCCTTCGGCCTCGGTCCTTTGTTGTCGAGTCTTCTTTTGCTTGCCAAGTCACCCTTGGGCTTACGTTGGCAATGCTCCCCCTTGGACTTACACCGCTAAGTTTCTATTTGGATTTTCCTTGTTGTACCTATATCCTGCACACTTACAATGCATATCAAATACAATAATAAACCTAACTTAAACATTTATCCAAACATCAAAACCTAAGGTACCTAGATTGCTCCAACACTAAGGAATTAAAATTCCTGAAATTTTATAATGAGATGGAAGTGTGGAGTGTGTAGAAGGGATATATGGCGAGGAATCTTAGTTCTCAATCTCCAACATGAAGTTATAGGTCCGTGTCAATTATCACAAAGTCTGAAACTTTCTAAACCTTTTGAACAATGTTGGGAATCCTTACGATGATAATGGAGGATATATTTAGACTCTTGGGCATTGCAGAAACCTACATGAGTTGGAATGATTCAAATCAGAGATCTCTAAGTCCATCAATGGATTTTGACCAAAATCCATTGATGTCTAGTGGACTTGAATTTTCAAAATTTTACAATGAAATGAAAGTGTATAGCATATAGAAGGGATATATGGTGAGAAGTCTTCCACCTGAGTCTCATACACGAAGTTACAGTCCCATGTTATTGATACAAAGTTTGAAACTTTCTAAACCTTTTGAGCAATGTTAAGAATTCTTTACGATGATACCGGAGGACACATTTGAACTCCTAGGCACTGCAAAAACCTACATAAGTTGGAATGAGTACATTTAGAGCTCTCTAAATCTATCAATGAGCTTTGATCTAAATTCATTGATGGACCTAGGTGACTTGGATTTATGAAAACATGTAATGAGATGGGAGAGATTAGTGCATAGATATATATGGTGTCTGATATTGGTCCTAAGGCATATAGGTAAAATTATGATCGTGTGCCAACTAGAATAAATGTTAGTTCTGGTTTTCAAAGATAATCACTATAGTGGTACTGGTCTTCAGAACCAACACCACAAAATTGGTTCTGATCACACACTGTGGTGCTAATTTCTTAAGACTAACACCACAGTAATGTTGGTCTTTCGAAACCAACACCACAGAATTATAAAGGTTTCAAATCGTTTTGAGCACTACTGGAGGGATTTAAAAGAGTAAACAAGGGATTTTTGGACTCAACTTCACCTAATAAATCTATAGGAATTGAGTCCAATCGAAGTTTTCCAAGTCCAATAAGTTTTGATAAAAAATCCATTGATGGCTTAGGAGACCCAGATTTCTGAAATTTTATAATGAGATGGACGTATGGAGTATGTAGAAGGGACATATAACTAGAAATTCTAGTCTTGAGCCTCCTACATGAATTTATAAGCTCATGTCAATTAGCACAAAGTCTCAAACTTTATAAAATCTTTTGAGCAATGTTGAGAATCCTCTAAGATGATAATGGAGGGGATATTTAGACTCTTAGTCTAAAATGAGTTAAAATGAGTTCGATCGGAACTTTCTAGATCTATCATGGGTTTGATATGGACCTAGGGGACTCAAATTTTTTAAATTCTACAATGAGATGAAGTGTGGAATATGTAAAAAGTATATATGATGAGAAATCATAATCTTAAGTCTTCTACACAAAGTTATAAGGTCGTGCCAATTGACACAAAGTATAAAACTTTCTAAACCTTTTCAGCAATGTTGGGAATCCTTTAAGATGATAACGAGGGCAAATTTAGACTCTCAGGCACCTGCATAAACCTACATAGTTGGAATGATCCCGATCAATGAATTTTGACTGAAACCCATTGATAGACGTAGGAGACTTGGATTTCCAAAAACTTGCAATGAGATGGAAGTGTGGAGTATATAGAAGTGATATATTGTGAGAAATCCTAGTCCCAAGTCTCCTATATGAAGTTATAAGCCTGTAACAATTAGCACAAAATTTGAAACTTTCTAAACCTTTTGGGCAATATTGGAAATCCTTTACAATGATAATAGAAGGCACATTTAGACTCCTAAGCACTAAAGAAACCTACATGAGTTGGAATGAACCTGATCAGAGCTTTCTAAGTCTATTAATGAGTTTTGATCAAAATCCATTGATCGATGTAGGGCACTTGGATTTTTTTAAAACTTATAATGAGATAAGAGAAGTTAGTGTGTAGAAGGTATATATGGTGTCAAATACTGGTCCTAAGATAGGTATGTAAAATTATGATCGCGTGCCAAATAGAACAGATGTTGGTGCAGGTTTTCAAAGATCAGGACCATAGTGTTAGTTTGATCACACTATGGTACTGGTTTCTGAAGACTAGCACTAGAGTGGTGCTGGTATTCAGAAACCAACACCATAGTGCTGGTTGTGGGTGAAGCATGTCAGAAGGGTAGAAACCAACACCACAGTTTTTTTTTTTTTTTTTTTTTTTACTTTGATTGACTTAACCAACATCCTTCTTCTTGCTCGTGTGTTGGTAAGGTAGAGTGTTGGTTGAACATAGGAGCGAAAATTACCTGGAAGTTGAACACCACACTGAAATGTCTTTGAATCTACTACACAAGCTATCTCCTCCCTCCCAAAAGTGGTTGCCCCACGCGTTGTCGTCTCACTCCTGTCAATCACAATATCTAAAAGCGATGAGGGAAGAGAATCACCAAGGAATCAGGATATAATAGATCGATCGTATAGAGCTGAGACCACTAGTGAGCATTGAACATTAGACATTATATGTACCTTCTATATACTAACCTCTCCCATCTCATTACAAATTTTGAAAATCTAAATCCCCCAAGTCCATCAGTAGATTTCAATCGAAACGCATTGATGGATTTAGAGAACTTTGATTGATCTCATTCCATCTCATGTAAGTTACTGCAGTGCCCAAGAGTCCAAACATATCCTCCGTTATCATCATAAAGGATAGCTAGAAAGGTTTAGAAAGTTTTAGACTTTATGCCAATTGGCATGGGCATATAACTTCGTAAAGGAGACTCGGGACTAGATCTCACAATTTATTACTTATACTTATTCCATACTTCCATCTCATTGCAAGTTTTTGGAAATTCAAGTCTTCTAGGTCTATCAATGAGTTTCGGTCAAAACTTATTGATATACTTAGAGAGTTCTGATCGGATTCATTTTAACACCTATGAATTTATTAGGTAAACTTGGGTCCAAATAACCCTCATTTACTCTTTTAAATTCCTTTTAGTGGCACTCAAAATGTTTAAAAACCTTTAGAACACTATGACACTGATTTCTAATACTAACACCATTGTGGTGTTGGTCTTTAGAAACCAACACCACTATATGTGATTAGAAACTATATTGTGGTGATGATCTTCAAAAATGAGCACCACAATGAGTGATGTTATATTTAAGTTGTAAAAACCAACACCAAAGTGATTTTTTATTTTATTTTAAAATTATTTTTATTAATAAAATTAATACACATTATTCATTTTAATTTTAATTCTTTTATAATTAGATATTAAAAATATTAAAAATTAATCTTTTATTAATCTTTTTTTTAAAATAAATAAATTTAGAGGATAATAAATTTAAAAGCAAAGAGAAGAGAGAAAAAAATAATAATGATGAATCAGATAACATCGAATCCGAGACGACCAACCTAAAGAGAAGAGAGAAAAGATATTATATACCTTTTAAAAAATGATTAATTAGCCTGGGTAACGTCGAACCTGGAGTGATCGGTCCGACCCCACAGAAGTTCCCACCGACCACTAGGGTAAATCAGGAAGCACTAGCGGTGGGCAGCCCAGAAACTAACATCCCTTTGTTGTAATTCTCATTTAACCTTTTCAAAAAAATATATATATATATTATATGTAAAGGAGAGAGGAAAGAAAAGACATATATTATATGTAAATGAGAGACGAAAGATAAGAAAGATATTATTGCAGGCAAAAGGAGAATGAGAAAAGATAAGAGAAAAAGTTATGGAACGTTTGATTTACATATTTTTTATTTTTATTTTTTAAAAAATATGTATTTTTTAGAAAAATAAAGAATGACATTATCTATTTTTCTAAAAAATACTATATATTTTTATAGAAAATAAATATAAAAAATATAAAACAAACACTATTTTTTAGAAAATATGTAGTTTCTAAAAAATAAAAAAGAAAAACATACCAACTAAACACCCCTTAATATTTTTCAAATCGGTAAAACTGGAATCAAGTGCATCTTTTAGATAAAATGTTATAAATATTTTTACCGTACTTAGTGAATTTACTTGATAGTAGAATAAAGGACAAATCCGTGATATATAAGATTAATTGAATTGTAAAATCGAGATACCGGTTGCAGCAACATGATAATACGTCTCTCCGGGTAATTCTTGACTGTTCAAAATCTCATGATCGAAAAACTAACTATTCAATGCAGAGAAGTGAGTATAAACACAAACAACAAGATGACAACAACTCTGCCTGTACAGTCGAGGCCTGAGGTAGGCATTTTATGGGTCTTTTACTTACTGATCCATATCAAGTTCATATTATACAAGTATCAGGCCTGCTAAATACAGATAAACTTTGAGAAGATCTTCTAAGATGATAATAAAATTGTAGGATTTGTGATGGTCATTTTAGATTTTAAGCTGAGATGCTAATCCATAGACCATTGGTGGATGCTTTTGACTATTGAAAAAACTCACATTTAAAAAAAGTTAAAATACATTTCAATATGAATGCAATACACCAAAAACAAAAATCCAACAAACAATAATCAACCAAAATATACAATCCATACAAATCATATAGCTCCAACACATGCCAAATATCAACCGACCATAATTTAACTATTAAACAAATAGAAACATCACATCAAATATAATCCAATGGTAATATGGAAATTACCAAAAGTCAATACAGTTCATATGTGTATGATTTACAGTTAAATACGAAATTGTTTTTTTTTAAGTATAAATATCCATCACAATAAAAATATCCATCAACTATGTAACTCAAAATCAAGACAACCTTGTAAAATGATCCACAAGGTATTTTTCATAATTACACTAAAAAAGTGTTTTCATTTTATCATGCAACCATAATCACAGTGTATCAACTAAAATTCCAACTCTTTTGATGATGTAAGAAACAATGAAATTCAGGTGCTGATTGAATCTATAGAAACTATAGATATTTTGACTTCAAACTTTGCTATAAAAACTAAATAATAATATCATATGACAACGACACCCTGTACCGTACGATGCATCCATTTCAAAGGCTTTATTGATTTGTTTCTCAAATTTTCTTAACTTGAGTATTTTGGAAGGAAGATGTGGGGAAAATGTATATATTAAAAACATTAAATAATAATCAAAGATTAATGCGCAACAAAGAACTCAGTCAAATATGATAGACGAAGATCCGAAGGCTCTCAGTAATTTGTGCAACACAACAATAATCCATCTCAAATTTTATGAAGCAATACTGCCCTGCGAAATCTCGACAACAAGTGGACCATCATATCTTGTAGTGGTCCATCTAGAAAGATTTTGCAGTGCAGCGATTTTAAATTGTTTGTGCAGGTCACAAACTCGATCTTCAAAGTCTAATGGGGAGGTCAAAAGCTATCTGACACGTTCTTCTTCTTTGTTATGTATCAGTCCACTACTAAATTATTAGCTAGGTTTGAGTCTTTTTCTCCCTCCTAAAAAGTTTTCTAGCTTTTGGTTATTTTTCTCTCGAGAGCTTTTCAGATATTGGAGATGATGGTTATTGGTAGAGGCCTTCAAGTTGATGCTTTAATTTCCTCTTCAGTTTGGTTTCCTGACATGAACTTTAATTGGCAGAGGAAGCAAGCATCGACTGGTTAATACATGTGTTTCAGTGATCTGAAAAGGAAACAGAAACAGTCATTGCACTTGTTGAATCCACTGCATTGATAACATTGCCATTGAATTTAAAAAAGAAATTTAACTTTTTTTTAGATTATCACTGCAAAATTCAGTACGTAGGTGATTAATAAAATTTTATCAAGAAACTGAATGATGTCTTCTTGATTTATTTTTGTTACTTTAAGAAGACTAACTACAGTTTGATGTGGATATATAAAAAGCAAATTGGTCCTACATTTCGTCAATTTGGGAAGTTTGTCCCCAGTCAACAGTTCATTACTGTCATCAAACAGCCTATCAAGGACAATTTTTGTGGATCCTATTATCAAACAGCCTATCAAGGACAATTTTTGCGGAGCCTATCATCAAAAATCTTGCGCTAAGAGCCTAAGACAAAAGCACATGATTTAAAAATTGAATATACTTGCTATAAAGAACAAATGTACACTATAAAAACGAAATGGACATAAAATTAGGAAAAACAGATGCACATATGATAAAACAATGGATGCACGTAAGCACTCTTCATAGAAATCTTAATGAAGGATAAGCACCTAGGTTCTCTGCAAATATTAATGCTAAATTGCGACCCTATCCTCCTAATTTTTTTTATTATCCTATATAACAGAATTAAGATTTCATACTTTAAAATGTAAAATAACTAATTGACGCTTGCCTCTTCAATATATATAATAATATATATATGAAATCACAGCTCTCTCGTGAAAACTATCCAACAAATATTACCAAACATCTTACCCAATAAGGCACTTACCCAACCGAACCACCGATCATGACAGTTACATGACACACCACCCACAAAATTAATCCCCTCCTCCTATTCTGTTTCCTCACACAAACTCCATGAGCCCACAGATTCACCCTCCCTCCTTTTCACATGTCTTATGCTACTTAAAGCTAGTCATGTGGACTTGTTGGGTTAGATATACAGAGAGAGTTGGTAGTGACAGCATTGTTTCTTATATTAAGTTATATAATATTTGTTTTTGACATCCATCTTTTGAGTATTACCATTACACCCATAAGTTGAGTATGAAGTTTGAGCTGACACTACTTTCAACGGGTTAAAAGCTCATTTAAGAATTTTAAAGGAAAGAGAAATGGAAGTCGAAGTGTCTGAAATGGGGTTTCAGCCTAGATTTATGACGGATTAGATAAGACAAGCGTCCATATTTGCTAGGGAACCAGATCACATGATCTTCTTAATGGGCCAATGGCCCACGAGCCGTCAGCCAGGTTGCCATCACAGTAGCACGGAGATTGCGAGATTTGCGCACATTTGGTAAACGATGCCAAATCCCGCCCGTGTTATTCTACGTTAAGTACCTTTAATAATCAATGTTAGAAAGAAGATTAACAGGTCTCCGATTCCTAAGACAAAGGGGACAAGGACACATGGCATCTTTGGGGACGAGAGTTAGGTGATTTTTAAAACGAGTCCGAGGGCGCGGCGCTTAAACGCGGGTTAAAGAGAAGAAGAAAGAGACCAGGATCGGTTATTGTGGCGTGACACGTGGCGGGAGGGCAGTGCCTGGTGCAGTGTTCCATTGGCGGAGAAGTTGGGTGGGGAGGTAGGGTCGGGTGTGGGAAAGGGAAGGGACATGGAGGTCTACACTTTCCATCTTCCCCTGCACATCTCCACTTCCCTTTGCTCTGCTCTTACCGTTCCATCCCCTATAAAGTCCTCCCTTCATTCCACCCTTTTGGCCTCTCTTCATCTCTCTCCACCCACCCCACCACTTTCCCTTCTTTCATCTCTCAGTGTCACTCACTCATTGTATTATTATTCGAGTAGATTAAGAATGTCGAGCGGAAGGAACAGGATCTCGGATGAGGAGATCGATGAGCTCATCTCCAAGCTTCGATCCCTCCTCCCGGAGACCCGTCGGCGCGGCACCAGCCGGGTAAGCAAAACAACACACACATACCTAAACAGCACAATTTACAGACTTGAGAAAAACAAAAAAGGCTACATTGATGACTCGACTAACCTCGTGGTGTGCCCTCGAGCAGGTGTCCGCGGCGAAGTTACTGAAGGAAAC
Organism: Kaempferia parviflora; assembly: GCA_037177295.1. NCBI lineage: Eukaryota > Viridiplantae > Streptophyta > Magnoliopsida > Zingiberales > Zingiberaceae > Kaempferia > Kaempferia parviflora. Next base: position 4,267 of record JBAMIE010170884.1, on the reverse strand, counting down.
GTGCAACTATATCAGGAGCCTGAACAGAGAGGTGGACGACCTCAGTGACCGGCTCTCTGCGATCATGGCGACCATGGACACCAACAGCGCCGAGGCCGAGATCATCCGGAGCCTGCTCCGTTCCTGATTGACGATAGCTCAGTTAATATAATTACATATATATAAATATGGAAGTCCACATCTACATGACTACGTAGATGTATATAGATAGTGTACGTACGTAAACTCTGTTCTGAGAGTGTTAGGAAGTAGCAAGCATCAGTATTTCCATTTTCTTGTTCTTTTTTCTTTCACTTTGTGAAGGTCTGGCTCGAGTTGTTATCTCTGCAGACAACCGACCGACATCTGCATTAAAAAAATAGTAATGCATGTAATCAGTCAAGGCTCTACATGAATCTACGGTATTGCCATCTAATCTGGAATCTAACGAAGACCGTGTTTTCTGTGACTGTGTTGATAGCGTTGTTAAATGCCACAGCCCACAATACATCTCTCGGTGCTGTGCATTCTGACTCGTCTTGTCCTTTTAACCAGTAATTTAAGCGAATTTGGAATGCCAACTCCTGTTAAATTTAAACGCTATCATATACGAAACGTATTTATGATTGTAGCGAAGCAGAAAACATTAATGACCTGTGGATGTGTTCGGGTTGCCTGTTTCTTCGAATCAGCAGCAGCTTCGATAAAAGAGGCTGCTTCCTTGCCAAAGATAATAGGACGATTCGTGAGGGAGACGATCGACGATACGGATTTGTTCTTGAGGACGAAACGTCAACGTCGCATGCGCATTGGATGAGGACGTGGGCCCCATGGAGCGGCCCGGCTGTACAGCCTACAGGACGCTTTTGTTTCGGTAGGTACAGAATCGGTTGAACTGACGGTTTAACTTGTAACTTCGTAGGGCAAGCGCACAGCACCAAACACACAGTAAACAAATAGAAAAGTAAAAGAATTGGAACTCGCACAGCAAATGACCTGAAGATTAGAGGACATGATACCAAATCCGCGGTATTACGATTAATATGATGTCAAAAACCTATGAGTGCACTGTACAGATCATGATTGATAAAAGGAAGAAAAAAAAAGAGAGAAGTATTTCCAAAACTCGTCCAATTTCCTCACGCCGGCCGGACAACAGTGACCTGCAAATTCAAAGAGCATGCTGATTTAGAGCATAGAAATTTTGAAAACTCTTTAAAAATATAAAGATTGAATCAGAGTGTGAAATGTATGCTCTTTTACGGAGACTGGTTAATTCTCGTTGTAAGTTTCCAAGATTGGAAAAAGATTTTAAAAAATCGGGCTGCAAGAAAATAGCCAAACTGTTGTTCCTAAAGATTTTTCCATGAACAATTTACAGAGGAGAAAATAGGAATCGATGACGAATTTAGGGTAGAATAGCAGCGGATCAACTACGATTTTCAAGGATTTGAAACAACTCCAGTCCTTGTCAATGATAATACAATAGTTCGTAAAAGCATGGCACACAAACCCATTTACCAAGGGGAAAATAGAAGCAGATGACTGATTTGAGGTAAGAGAGCGACGGCAAATCAAAATCGAATCAGAATCACGAAAAATAATAAAGGAAACTGAAGAAATCGAACCTAAAATACCTAATCAAGCCGATCCGAGGGCGGTCCGGCTATTGCGAAGCGGAGAGGCCGGACGCGATGCGACTCGAGAACAGAGAGCCGCATCGGTGGAGACGGAGGCATGATGGAGGGCGAGGTGGAACCCGGTAACCCTCTCACTCAATCCCTCCCCAGCGACGGCGCCTATCCGCAGGTCCTCCTCGCGGATCCGCCTCACCTGGCTGTGGACCAACGGCGTCGAAGGGCTCCTCGGTTCCTCCTCCTCCACCACCTCCACCTCAAAACTGCCTACCCTTGCCATGGAGAAAACTGCCGTCATCGACCCGCGCTGCTGCTCTCTACCTAGGGTTTTGAGCGAGGACCAATAAACGGCCGGGGAGTTAAAAAGGGCAGGAAGAAGGCGAAGCGCGCGATCGCTGCTCCGTCTACGGCACGCCACCGTCGACACGTGGACGGCATCGCTCAACCGCTAGCTTCGAGAGCCACGTGTCCTGAAGCACACGTAGTTCTCCGGAGCGAGGACTACACACCCGGTCAAGGATCGCTATCCGGGACGGCGGAGGTAGCGAGGGTTCAGCGGAGGTAGGGAGGGTTGAACCGGATCCGTGATATCGGTGTCCACGCAAGGAGGAATCGCGTCCCACGTGTCCCGTCACGTGTCATGGGCAGTAGCGATTATTGGGGATCACATATAATTTAGTGAAATACACTGTCGCTACAAATCTCACTGCGTGAACTCTATTATTATCGTTATTGCTGCAAGGCAACCTTAGTGACTTTCACTCCTCGGTGCTTAACTTCATAGGCAAGCTGACTTGAGTTGAGCCCGTTGTAGATGGCTGTAAATAAATAAAATGTACATTTGTGAATAAGTTTGGTATGATTTTATTTATGTTCATTTAATATATTATAAAATTAATTAAATAAATAAGTTTAAATAATTTATTAAATTTATGGGTGCAATTGCTCTCTAGTCAAAGTCGAACAAGTTACCAAGTTCAAGTTGGAGTTTCATTATTTAATCAATATGCAGTTAGTCAATTCATCAAGTAGGTCAAGATTGATTAGATATTTAACAGTCGATTAATATGTCGATCGAGTTAGCAAAAAAGCAAGTCCAATAGGGGTGACATGAGGCGTGAAGTCTCAATAGGTCAAAATTGATCGGATGTTCGACGACGATAAAGTCTCTGGTAGGTCAAAATTAACCGGATGTTAGGTCAAAGTTAACTAGATATTTGGCAGTCACTCAATATGTCAAGCTGGCACAAGAAAAAAAGTTTAACAAGTTAGTTGGCACGAGGCATGAAGTCCCGATAAATCAAAGTTGACTGGATGCTAGGCGAGTGAAGTTCTGAAGGATCAAGGATTGATCGGATGTTAAGCAAATGAACTCCTGGTTGTTAGGACCGAAGAAATTTATATCTTTATAATTGTATGATATTGTCAATTTTGAACCTAAACCCTCATAGTTTTATTTTTGGACTTTACTCAAAAGGCCTCATAAAAAGGAAGTTATTTTTCCCTTATAACTCATGATATTTCTCATGTGTTTTCAATATGGGGTTTGGTTTGCAATCTTGCAACCCTAACAACCCCACACGATTGACCACACGATCATCTATGAGGAGATATATCAAAAAATTATAGTTGACCACCGCGGAAAAGACCTTTTTTTCCTTGGCTTTGCATAGATTTGAACTCTTGCCTATTATAGTAATTTTACCCTGCACTAATAAATTCAATTTTATCTCACACTAATCAACTTAAATTGCTCCATATTAGCCAATGCAATTATGGTCTGCACTATCCAACCGAATAAAAGATTCATATATTCTCGTATTCAATCCAAGAATCTCGAAATCCTTCCGAACTTAAACTTTTTTGATGATATTTTTTTTTATGCCTATATAGATAGATAGAAAGCTTAAAGCAATAAGTGCTTCAAAAAAAGTGCCTTATGCCTATATATACGTGAAAAACATTTTGATAGAAAGAAGCAAAGGAGAAAAAAAAATATTTATTATGTTTTAATTTAATTTTTTTTACCAATTCCCATGACCAAGATTTGCTAACCATGTTCCCCAAAAGTAAGCCGAGAATTAATCTTTTAATTATTTGAACACTAATTTGGCATTTCGCAATACGAGCCATCTCGGTTTGGCCCCCTTTTGTCTCTTCTCCCTTGACCTGCAGTTGTCACCCCAAAATTAAACCCGCCAAGCACCCCAATTTTATGGATTAATCAGGTAATATCGAATGGGTGATCTACCAGGTCTTATATAAATTATTTTATAGGTCATTCAGGCAAATTAGAAAATGTTCATAATAGATGGTCTAAAAATCTAATATCCATAGTGATACGGGTGATGATAAAAGTGAAAATATAGAAATTCTGACTTAAGTATCGGAGGAGCAGACGTCGGAATTCTTTTGGTGTCTCCTTAATGTTCGTGTTATTCTTTTCAGGACAAATCCTCTTTTTCAAGTCATCGTCATCGGCTGACTTATCGTTTTCAGTTATCCAAGCAGTTCTCTCCGTAACGCATAGATTACATATTCCATTAAAAAAAAATCTCTATCCCTTCTACTTACACCATAATCCCGGGCCAATGCTAGCAATAAAATCTCCATTTAATCTGGTTAATTAGTTAGATAATTATCAGCTAAGG
>JBAMIE010170570.1:0-15156 GCA_037177295.1 Kaempferia parviflora | reverse complement strand
CTGATTAAATAATCAGGTATTTGGGTATTTTCGGGTATGGTATGGAGACGGATGTGGTAAAATCCTACCCATCATACCCTACCCGATACCTATATATATATATGCAAAATTTTATTGGCATAACTAGAAGCTTAAGAATAAATAAAGAAAAAAAAAATGTTACATGCTCGTCTGGGATGAATTTAAAAAAAATAAAATTGTAGGTAGTAATAGGATGATGGTAGGGTATGGATACCCTATCCTTCGACGGGGATAGGGATGTATATGAAAGTTAAATATCCGATGGGTATGAAGTTAGGTATGAATATGGATTTAATAGATGTGGACGGGTATGGAGGAGATGAAATCCGACCCAAATCATACCTATTGTCATCCCTATCTACCATCTTGTTGGAAAATTGTGGACGAGGCTTCCTTTGCGACGTTGTCAAATTTGCATGGATTAACACACGTCAAAAAGCGTCGGAAGTCATCCCGGCAAGACCCTTGCTTAAGTCATCATGCCATGAAAAGAATAGAATAGTAAAAACATAGAAGAAAAAGAAAAGTTAGGGTTAGATGTCAAAATACCCCAATATCATTGTTGCTCGTGCATTTATAGGAATCATGCTATGAAATCCTAACGGATTATTGGATCTTGGGATTATGGGTAATATGATAGAGGGGCATTATTATCCCGGGTATCACTAGTACCCCTTCAAGTTAGATTGAGGAGTGGAGTTGAATGAAGTTCGACTAAAGTAGCTCATGATGCTATTCTGCGTATGAAGTGTGGTGTGCTTGGGTTGTTGTGTTATAAGAGCGACTCTGGCGGCTATGTCGTTGAGCTGGATAGGCTTCTCGGGATGTTGAGTACTCAGGAGTGACTCAGAATGTCACGTAGTGGGAGTGATTAGTGATGTCATGCAGCCGCAGTGGGAACACTCCGGTTGAGAGGCCTAGTTGCATGGAGCACTCGGGTCGAAATGCCAAGCAGGGAGGCTGAATCGTGTTGGGGACTTTGGCATATCAATAGACGGCCAGAAACAATGGAGACCGAATGTGCTAGTGTGGAATGGGATCACATAGGCTAACCTTGCTAGCTTTGTAGGGGATGATTGTACTTGGATATCACAAGTCCCCCGTTCAAATCTAATTGAGAAGTAGAGAGGGGTAAGGGGAAATTTTCATGATGATGGAGTCGGAAGGTCGACCGCTAGGAACAAAACTGGAGGAGCAAAAAGACCGAGCAAGATAGGTTAACTACTGGAGATGACCATTGCAAGGAATGATTTCCTGAATAAAGATAGCATAGGTCGAACTGGGTGTCTTGACTAAATCGTAGGCACAATGTAAGGGCCTTGGGCTTGAGTAGATTTCGAAATGTGAACTTGTTTGGATGGAAACAATGATTATGTTTTAAAATGAATTAAATACATTCGAACTTGGTGTGAAGAAACCGATCCTAAAGCTAAGGGGGAAGAATACAGAGAGATGACTCAATCCCTCGACTTGAAAGACTCGCCTAGTCGGGGAGAGAATATAAGAAAATCGACTCGATCTCGTTGAGACCAGGGAGAGTGTAATAGAAGATCAAGTTCAACCCCACAACTCAGATAAATTGATGAAGTCAAGAGAGAATAACCATGTTGATTCTGAGATCGTGGGCAGCTTGCAACTGTTTGAGAGAGTAAATAACGAGTTGATCCCGAGAGCACGGGGCAACCTCTCGAGACTTGTCAAAGCCTGAAAGAGGTGAGGCCAAGTCGACCCTCGTAGGCAGGTCTCGAGATCTAGCATTCTTTTCCCCTTTCACTTAGGGGTCGACTCGACCTTATCTAACTTAGGTAGGCCTTGGGATCAAGCATTCTTTCATCCTTTCACGAAGGGGTCAGTCTTACCTCTCCTAGACTTATGCACGTCTTAGGATCAAGCATTCTTTCCCCCTTTCATTAAGGGGCCGACTCGTCTTTACCTCTCCTACACTTAGACAGGTCTTGAGATCAAACATTTTTTCCCCTTTCATTAAGGGGTTGACTTGGTCATACCTCTCCCAAACGTAGTCAAGTGTCAAGATTGAGCATTCTTTCCCCTTTCACTAAGGGGTTGATTTGGCTTTACCTCTCCCCGACAATTGCGGGCTGCCTACCGGGCTTGGGATTGATTCGTTATTTGCTCTACCAAACAGTTGTGAGCTGCTCCGTAGTCTTGGGATCAACTCGTTATTTACTCTCCTAGATAGTTGTAGGCATGCCGTGGTCTCGAAATTGATGCAGTTATTCTCTCTGCAACTTCATTGTTTTTTTTTCGAGTCATGGGCAACATGATCTTCTATTACACCAACGGGATTGAGTTGATTGTCTTATATTCTCTTCTCGACTTCGCGGGTCTTTCGGGTTGAGGGATCGAGCTATCTTTCTGCATGCTTCCCCTTTAGCTTTAGGGTCAACTTCTTCACACTAGATTCCTTTGTAGTTAATTCATTTCAAAACATAATCATTGCTTTCATCCAAACAAGTTTACATTCTGAAATCTACTTGGGCCCCAAGGCCCCCACACTATGCTTACAATTTAGTTTAGATGCCTATTCAGCCTATGCTAACTTTATTATTTTTTTAGACCAACTCTGCTAGCAGGAAAGCCCTCTACAACGGTCATCTTCAGTAGTGGACCTATCTAACTCAATTTTTTTTTTTTTTGCTTCTCTAGCTTTGTTCCTAGCGGTTAACTAACCAAACTTGGTCTCTTGCCCTTCTCAGGGAAAGATCCCCTTCGATCCCTCTTTGCTCCTCAATTTGACTTGAGGGGGGAGGGGGGACTTGTGATATCACTCGAGTCCCCAACATGATTCCGTCTCCCGTTGCCTAGTTTTTCAACCTGAAAGCTCCATATAACTCGGCCTCCCAATCCGAGTGCTCCAGGTGAGTCGGCCTCCTGAGGCACTCCTCTCGCGCGATGTCTCGAGTACTCCATCCAACTCAGCAACCCGGCTTTTTGACTATTCTTCTCGAGTCGCTCTTATAGTACAACAGCACGAGCACACCACGCTCCATACACAAGACAACATTATGAGCTCCTTTAGTTGGACTTCATCCGACTCCCCTCCTCAATTCAACTTGAAGGGGTATAGTGATACCCTAGGTAATAATGCCCCTTCAACACACAACTTGCAACCAACAACTCTGAGATCCAAGAACCCATTAGGGTCTTAGAGTATGATTCTCTATAAATTCACGGTTAATAGTGGTACGAGGGGATTTTTGGTATTTAATCCTAACTTTTCTTTTTCTCCTACGATTTCACTATTCTTTTCTTTTCATGGCATGGCGAGAGGGGTCTAGCCAGGATGACTCCTACCGCCCTCTGATGTGTGGCAATCTATGTAGATCGAGTCTGGCAATCTATGCAGGTCGAGTCACATCACAAAAAATAACTTCATCAGCAATTTCCAATGAGGCGGTAGATTTTAGCTGCATCACAATCCATCGAACAAAGAAGTCAAAAAGAGAGGCAAGAAAACATCTTTGTTGCCCAAGTCATCGTCGTCGAGACGCACGACCGCCTCCACATTGACCTCACTCTTCTATGTGGCATGTAGGTTGTCCACCTAGGGGGTGATTTTTATTACATCTAAATCAAATCCCTTTCTCTTTTGTAATTTTTTTCCTCCTTGATCCGTTAATTATTTTTTCTCTTTCATCTTTAATTTTTTCCATTCTTCATTTGTCCACAATGGTAAATGGATTGGAAAAAACTTCTCTACCTCTTTAATGTGGTTAATTTTTTCCATCCTTTATCTGTCACGAGTTAAATAAAGAAAAAAAATCCCTCTTGAAGGATGGTTAATTTTTGCTTGTTAATTGGTCGACGAGTTAAATAAAGAAAAATAAACCTCTTTAAAATAGAGAGAATAGATTGTTAGAAAAATTTTAAAAAATTATAATTAGAAAAATTAGAAAAAAAAAGTGTAATATAATTTTTTTACCTCATAAAATATACTACTATGAATTAAATTATTGTATATATAAATTTAATTTAATTTTAAACTAATAAAAAAATCTAAATTCAATTCAATTTAAACCTACTTGATAGGTCATTTTTACTTGGTGGACTTCAAATTTTTACTTAATAAGTATCAAATATTTTATAAGATAATATCAAAATTAATTTTTTTTATTAATATATTTATCTTTAAAAGAGTATCAAAATCTTATCGACATGACACGATACGATACTGTATTGTTCCCGTCATAAACCAAAAGTTCAACACAGCTAAAAATTTTAAACCTTGGTTGATGATATATTTTTATCCTTATGATTTATATCAATTTCATTGTTAATAATGATAAGAATGATAACGTAATCTAGACTAGTAAGGCATTTGCAATGACAACCTTGTAATGATAGGCAAAACCATTACAAATTAAGGTAGCTTTTGACGATAATGAAAGCCATCATAGAAGGAAGTTTCATGACTATTGTAGTTTATGATGAAACATTGTTTATTACAAAAGGGATTTTTGCAATGAGTTGTTTTGTCACCATTTCAAATATCAAATTTGCAATAGGATTCATGACAAAAATTACCATGATAGTGGTATTAGTATCTTCAACAGCTCAATAGAAAAACACAATTAGTAAAATATTTTTTTAATTATCTATGACGGTCTCATGATCATAGCAAATAACATTATAAGCACACTAAACCTTGAGCTATTGTTCTTTTTACTCACATTATTTGCCTCTTTTTTTATTCTTCTCCAACCTTCTCTCCTCTTGTTTGACAAGCTCATCTATTGTTGCCCTTTGATGAGTTCTTTAAAGCAAACACTATATCCAATGATTGTCTTTCAAAATGGTCTAAGAAACATATATTTTAAATGCCTGTGAGAGTAGTCTCTGCATAAGTATTTGATTTCTCATGCCCCTAAATTTACACTTCGAAAATTTGACACAACGACTAATGCTGGATGTGTACATGTTTGGGAACTTCAAAATGTGATATTGACTCACAAACAACTTTTTGTGGTTTTGTAACAAAACCACACCAGATTACTGTCATTTTTTTAGTTGATGAAGCTTATAACATAGAGGCAAATCCAACATTAGTCATTGACTTTAGTTGATGAAGCTTAAAACATAGAGGCAAATCAACACCAGATTACTGCCATTTTTTTAGTTCTATTTTTAATGTCCATGACAGTGTAATTATCAAACACATTTTTATCTCAACAGAATATGTCAATATAGGCACCCTCAAAATATGCTTCATTTGGTCCAATTAGAGGTCTTACCATAACCTCAAAATTTGACTCAATTGCATCACTGAACATTATGTCTAGTGATGTCCAACATCTCTGAAATACTCAATATTTGTGGAGGATTATCATTTTTTTTATTCTATTAAAAAATATAGCTTATAGTTTTTTTTTTAATGCATGGTTCGAAGGTAGGAACTAACAATGAGAATCAAGCCAAAAGATCTTACTATGCTTAAAGACAAAGCTTTTGCTTGGTTTGCATCTACAAAACAAAAACAAAAGAGAAACCAATGGAAATTGAAATGTAAATGATAAAGTAAATACAAAGATAATTCAAACCTAATTTACGTGGTTTGATAGCCTCTGGGTCCTACTTCACAACTTATGATCGTTCAGTGGATCATTAAAATTTCAATGATTTCCTACATCTCAGAAACCATCCAAAGTTGGAGAAACCCCTTTTAATAACCTTTCTTTACAAGAGAAGTAGAACGGAAGAAGATGACAATGGGAGCAAACCTAGCCTCTAAACCCCAATATAATAATATATAGCCTTCAACCATGTTTTCACCTCAAACTTTACAACAACAATCGAGCCTTACCCCACTAGATTAGATTGGGTCGGCTATTTCACTCAAACTTTAAAATGTATTATTTTTGTTTCAGTCAACTGTGTTGTGCTTCCAGCTAATTGATATTTGTCACGCAACCACTTTACCTGCCTCTTCAGCAAACTATTTATATCATCACTTGATTGATCTTTGCAGCTAACCATTCTGTTGCAACCGTGCAACTGCTTCATCAGGCCACTCAAATCTTTCATTAGTCAATTGTGCAACAACAAATCAATAGGTCTATTGTAACAATAAAGTTGTTTCTTGAGTCGATTCGAGACGCCATCAGTCGATTGTTAAAAGATCAATTGACTCGGACTTGTCATCAGTCGACTTCTCATAGTATTAGTCGATGGATTGGTCGACTAGATTATAAAAAGCGAACAGTAATCTTCAATTCCTTTTTCATTTATTGTCAACTGAATAGTCAACTTATATATGCGAACATTAACCTTCAATTCCTTTTTCATTTATTGTCAATTGAATAGTCGACTTATATATCAGTCAATTGAAAAACTAAGACCATTTCTAAGACGTTGTCAGAGTTTAATTTTACCCACGATTAGCCCACACTCACATGTGTTCTCACACATCTTTCACATATGAAATCCACATAGAACATCTGGCTTCATATTGCTAAGAAACCTTGCTTTTGGGTCTTCCTCTTCTGCCAGACATCTTGCCAACTTTAACTTGTAGCAAAAGCGAATACGCTTGCCCCCAGCACCCCCGCCAATCCGTCTCAGGGCCAACACGGAGGAGGTAAATCACGGGTGGCTACTAACCATAAGTGCAAATGATCAAGAGTCAAGACATGAGGGAAGTATATGCTCGGGTGCGCCGAGATTCGACCTCTAGACCTCATGTGGCAAGCTTCCATGCCTTAACCATCGTACCGCCCCGAGGGGACAAGATGTCTTGCCAACCTTAACTTGCTAGGTATGTTGTTAACTTTGATCTGCCGAGATTTTTGCTTGCCTCATTAAGTTATCTTGACTTGCCGGAACTTCCAATATTACACCTACAACACTTGTGTCAAGGAACTCCAACCATGTGACACACCTCATCAATAATCCACACATTCTAACTTAGACCTTTGTTCAAACGTCAAAACCATCTAGGGACATGATTCATAATTGCACCAACAATTTTCGTTTGAAAATTTTACATTTTATAAACATTGAAGGTTTAAAAATCATTAAATCATAACATCTTTTTATACCCTACAATATCGATCCTACCGAGGTAACCAAGCCATGCCTACATGACCCTGCTCTAGGTCAGCATTCCCACTTACATATACGAAGACCTTGGACCAAAGGATCAGCCTTTCCAGGAGGTCGTCAGGTTGATTGACCTTACCTATAAGTTTGGCAGGACGACCGACCACTTCCACTAGGTCAGTTGGTCATCCTGCCAAACCTTTTAGATTTGCAGAAAGTCACTTGCTATAGAGATTTGGCAAGACGACCGACCACTTCCGCTAGGTCCGACCACTTCCACTTCCTAGAAGTTTGGCAGGACGATCGACACTTATAGAGATTTGCAGAAAGTCACTAGCTATGCTAAGGAAAAGCTTTGTTTAGCTCTCCACTCAGAACCCTTTTAGATTGCTATCGGACAAGCCTTCACTTTAGCAGCCAACTTCTCTGACTCGACCTTGATAGCTCAGCTCAATTGTTCAGAGAGGCCCACCTTGGCATGACACCTAATATCCCGCTGATCTGACTACTCTAATTGACACCTCAGCTGTTCGACTCGACTTGAAGGGGGAGGGACTAGTGATACCCTGTAATGCCAATTCCTACTCAGGTCAGCAGGCTATGCCTATGTGACCCTACTTCAGTTTGGCATTCCCACTTATGCATATAAAGTTATTGGACAAGAGGACCAAACCTCTCCCAGGTGGTGAGCAAGTTGGTCGACTTTTCTTAAGAGGTCAGCAAGACAGCTGATCTCTCCTAGGTGGTTACAATTTGTACTAAGTAAAATTAATTATATTATCATTAATAATTCAATTAAATAAATATCAAAATCATAATGACACAATATGATACGACAATGAAACCGTACCATTCCTGTCAAGCGACACTGCTCGGGATTTTAGACCTTGAATTTAGAAGGCTTGCGTCATTGTTAAACGTTGAAAGCCAATCAAAAGACTAATGAACCACTAAAGACACTTTAGGGGGAGGGGGGAATACTGTTTTGTATTGCATTAGTCCAACAGACAATCATTACATCTCAACTATGACAATGGCTAACTAAATCCTCTTAGCCCTCCATCTCAAATACGGTTTCTGAGCCTACCTCTGTCACAGTATGAATCAATCTCAACTCAAAATGGGTAAGTGATATATAGCCAAATCTAGCATAAGATCGAAAATCGGCTAAGTCGACATAAAATCCCCAATTTGGTTTAGCAGTGAAGATACTGCCTGACACACCTGTCCCCAGAAGCTCGACTCATGTATGCATTGACTCCATGATCTTTGAACAACTTGAATGAAGCCCCTCTTTGACAATTGTTGCACATTTGAGCTTAAGTGTGCATCAGTGCCTTTTGTGAACTTCTGTTTATACTGCCTCCAGGTAAAGACATGTAACAAGAGTAATATGATATTACGATGAATTATTCAATTTGGAAGTTACTGAATGTGCATGAATAGGGAAGTTTAATCATGAATCAGTTAAGTGGACTATTCTCAGAAGAAATCAATGAGGTTGGAATTTCTGTCAACTGATTTATTAATTACCCAATGGTCTACCTGTAACTGCAGAAATCAGGAGTTATCCTCAAGCAAGCAATGACACTGTTCACCCAATGACAAGTAGACATTTGAGATCTCAATGGAACTTCTCAAGGAATAGACTTTCACAAATCTCTGAAATGTGCATTTCTGAAGTTGGAGACAGTGTTAACTGCAGCAGCAGCTCATGAGGCAGCAGGGCATGCCACAAATTCCTATATTTCTGGCAATTTTCAGTTAAGTTCATGGACTGATAGCAACTCAGTTATGTTTTCTGCTGCTTGTGACCAGCAACTCAAAGACAATAATGGGGATAGACTTGGCAGTTTTAGTCGCCTTGACTCTCAGGTAAGTTCAGCAAATTAACAAACCAAAGTTTGTGTCTACTAATGCAAGGGATATTTATCAACCTATACTGAAGACTAGGAATTATCTTTGTTCATGAGTTATGACAAAACAATTCTTGTGGTTATGAATAACTTCTATCATTGAGTTTACATAGGACATTTCCTTGAAAAAGAGATTTAATAGAACATGCAGAAAAAAACTGAGAAAATGTTTCTCCTTTTTGGCAGTAAGTTGTGATTAATAATTCAAACCACTTATTCATTATATTTCACTAATTTCAGTTTAGCTTGCCTAGTACTTCCTTGGAAATGTCAAATGTTGAGAATTATCTCCAGCTTCAACAAGAATCGATACCCTGCAAAGTACGAGCTAAGCGAGGTTGTGCAACCCATCCCCGAAGCATTGCTGAGAGGGTTAGCTCTTTCTTATCCTCTTACATTTCCTATGATTGTTCACAAACAAGGCACACCAACAGATACCTTCATTTCCAAGTCCATCCAATGTCTTTGTTTTTTAGTGTTTTTCATTTTTGAAACTGCTTGTTCTTCAAAATAATTACCTACTGCTCATGTTTAATTAAATGGGTAATTAACATATCATGAACTATCTTTTATATGGAAACTAGGTATTTAAACTTTTTTTGTGGAATGCAATCTAGCCTATATGCCAAATCAATTATCGTAGGACAAAGTTTGTGTAAAATGTAGCAAGTATCCATTAACTTTATATATTAACATTTATTTATTATTATTATTTTTTGACTTGTTATTTCTCTTGTAAATTTTTAGGAACGGAGAAACAGAATTAGCAAACGATTGCATAAGCTGCAAGGTCTAGTGCCCAGTATGGACAAGGTAATAGAAATTCCTAAAGCATGTATGAAGCAAAAGCGTTCTTATACTCTTTTTTAACTATGTGACTCATCTAGTCATTTAGTTTGCAAGTGGAGAATTCATGTTACTGGTTAATCTGTTATGGACAGACATCTAGGTCATAGTATAGATAAGGTAATTTAAACTCTTCAAATCATGTACCAAGTCAAGCTCATTTTCACGTGACTCAAATATTTTATACTTGATCAGTTACCTATCGAATTCAGGTTACTGCTAAACTATTATGTTTCATAGGAAGAAGACCGGCTAATCAGGTTTTTTTGATATCTTACAGCAAACAAGCACATCAGACATGTTAGAGTTGGCAATACAATACATCAAAGAACTGAGAAGCCAAGTGCAGGTTGGTATCTACTGCAATTAGATATTCTTTTCAATGACTAATTCTTCAGTGTTTATTACATGTATCGTTTCTGGATCACAGAATATTCTAAAATGTTGTGATAGGCTTTTGAAGAAGTAAAAAACATGGGCATTTTCTCTAAGTTCTTTATCTCCCCATAATACTGGTCAGAATACATAACTGTGTGGGATTCAAAGGATTTGAGCTAAAAATAATGGTTTCATGGGTTCCTTGATAGAGGAGATATAAAGGAGTTTATAAAGAATCTCCTTTGTATCTAATGGTTCCGTGGGTTCCTTGTTTCTCTCTGCTTATACCTCTAAAGGTAGAGGAGATTTAAAAGGGTTTATAAATAATCCTTATATCCTCTTCTACATGGTACATGGATTTGAGCTAAGGTGACGACTTCACATTTTGCTCTAATGGATGTAGAATATGCATGGATGTGGACTTGGCCAAGTGTGCACCAGGTTGGGCTAGACTTGGGATCAAGCGCGGGCCCATACAAAACTCTGTGGGATGCTCTCATGACAGTGCAAACCCAAATAGTCAAGTTGGTCCCTGGCATGTGTGACAAAGAATTTTTTGCAAAATGTTTTGTTTTTTACTTTTTTTTTTTTTTTTTTTTTGAAAAAACTGCATCTTTTCTGAAGGTCTCCTCTGATCAAGCTTTTCTTGAACAAGTTTATTGAACCTTTTTCAAACCAGTTTAATAGTCTTCTGGGTTTATAAATTAGGTTTTATTTATCCTTGTTCCTGCATTCCTACATCTTGGGGTGCACATATACAAAAAAAGTTGGTTATTGGATTTTGAGGGAGATTTGTGGACGAGAGGTGGTTATATTCTCCCTAAGGAGAAAGCTGACTTTCGCGGCACTTTAAGCATTTGATGAGTCTTAATTTTTTTTCCCTTAGTTTTGCTATGCTTGCACTATTCTGTTTTCTACATAAGTTCTATTTGGATTTTGAAATTTCTGATTAAAAAACAATTCCTGTCAATTTTTACCTCCATGGATTCTGACAAATTGTGCAGTAGAGATACAGTGAACAGGAACTCAAACAAAACTGTATCAACACTAACAAATCATGGGTTTATCTGCTGCCCACCATTACAACTCACAATCTCTTATGTAATTATTTGTTTTGGCAGAAACTTAAACAAGAACGAGCAGATTGTACATGCACCAGCAAGCAGTTGGTGGCTTGATATCTGATCCATTCATGCATAAGATTGACCATGTGGTAGAACAGTTTGTATTTTTTTTCGCAGCCCTAAGATCAGAAGAATGCTTTCTGAGCTTGTCTCATATTTCACAGGGACTCCTAGTTGTTTTCTTTTCTTTATCATTTTAGCCTTAAATTTCTCAAATATTGTGCTATACTGAATCTTGTGTGAAACTTTAGTTTCCATAAGTATTGAATTCCGGAAAAACGATATGTTTCTTTTGTTTGTTGCATTTTAAATTTTATTCAAGGAGAATGAAATGTTGCAAAGAGGTAGTCTAGAAGGTTACGGAATGACAGATATATAATTGTACACAGGATCAGAAATCACCGGAATCATTGGATTGTTTACCTCTGCTGCCGGAGATGTCCTAAGTCAATGGAGAAGTGGATGAACAGCTGGAGCGTGGATGGGTCACCGGAGTTCCGTAGGATCGCTGCCTGGAGGAGAGGACCGGACTTGGAGGAATATTGGGCACTTCGGATTAGGTTCAAGCCACCCCTGGAGGGGATTGTCATTCGTTGGAAGGATATAGAGCGACATTGGGTCACTGTCGGGAGTTGTACAAGGTGGGGCAACTGTGGGCTGATGGAGTCGCGAGGGTGATAACGTATGCACGGATAGAGATTGATGTGTATTGTGATCATGTTTGCGATTGTGTCGTGTGGGTGATTGTGTTCGACAGAGATGTAGGTTGGTGTTTCTGTGTATATTCTAACCCATCTGACGATATCACATGAGTACCTCATTTGATCTAGTTGATGTTCGGACGTGACGAGCAGGGATCAGTGGTATTATTGGTTTCTTTATATTTTTGGTGAGCTATATATTTACCCATTCATAAAAAAATGATGAACAAAAGGTCGCTTCCACAAATTAATATAGTTGGTATTTGCATAGACGGTTTCTCCAATAGATCTTGGGGTCATTTCTTAGTGAGTAAAATGTCTCGCTGGGTGCTTGATCTTGTTAGTACCACAAATTAGTTTTGGTGTGATTAACCAAGTTAAGTTAGGTCCCGTTGTGTTTTGATGCCTTGTGTTTAAGTGTGCAGGAGCTTAGCAACACAAGAAGTCGAGCGGAAGACGAGACGGATGAAAAGGATGACACGGGAATCGAGTCGACGGGTTCAACGCATCCGAGAGACGAGAAGCTGCGGAAGCGTAGACCGGTGGAGTAAGAAGGACGAGTACAACGGTCCAAGGGATGAGAAGCCTGAGTGGAAGCCTGCTCGCAGAGAAGATCAGAGTTGGGTTCAGGTGAGCTCAACTCCGGATGATTGAAGAATCATCCACAGTTGACTTCTGGAGCTGGAAGACACCTTTAAGGGGCTAGAAGACGTCTTCATCACCGCCGCATGAAAGGCGCCTTCCATTGCTTTGAACGCGCCTTGGGAAGGCGCCTCCAATGCACTTTGCAGTGAACGTTGAGAAAGATAAAAACTTTATCCTTAAGGATAAAGTTTTATCCTTCTGGAGGTGCCTAGGGCCTTCCTAGAGGTGCCTTCCAACGATGAAAACTCATCTCTAGAAGGCTAAAAAAAAGCCCCAAAGTGCTAGGAATTAAATATAACTTGAACATAACTTCTGTACTTAATTTCTAGCCATTTTTTTGAGCTTTTCAAAGGGTGTAAGAGGCTTTTCCGCCTAACATGAAGGAGATTCTTTTAGTATTTTCACTTGCCTTGGATTAACAACCACCTAAGTTGTAACTAAGTAAACTCTAGTCTTCTAACTTATTCTTTTAAAGTTGTTATTCTGTTAATGTTAATTATTTATGCTTAACTAATTTTGTGTCCTTGCTCAAAGTTCAATAGCAGGAGATTTTTTTTAACTTTGATTTCAGGACAACTCAAAACCCCACTTATCGGCCTTCAAGGAACCAACAAGTGGTATCAAAGTTCATCCGCCTCAGAAGAACTAACCACCAACTGAAGCAGCATAAGAAATGGTCGGACCAAGTATTTACCCTCCAAAGTTCGTGGGGGAGTTCGTGACTTGGAAGAAGAAAATGGAGGTATTTTTAAAATCGATTTTGATTTATTATTAATAATTAAATATGGTTTTACAGTACCCAAAGATCAATAGGGATAGGAAAAAGAACAGTTGTGGACCAAAAAGGAACAAGCCCATTTCGTAACAAATGGACGAGTGGAGTTCCACCTCCTAAGCGTGCTACTATCGTAGGAAGTCAACAAAATCGGTGCCTATGACTCGGCAAAAGAACTATAGGAAAGATTCCTAGAGTTGCACGAAGGAACCACGGAAGCGAAATTCGCAAGGTAGGATCTACTCCGGAACCAACTCACCAACCTCTGACTGAAGGAAGGTGAAATGGTCGCTCATTCGCCAAGCTGAAAGAGCTAATCACCGAACTCACGAATCTCGGAGAAAAGATAACCAACCGAGATTCGCTAAGGTATGCGCTTAATGTTTTTTCAAGAATACAAGAATTGTCAACTTTAGTAGATGCATACTACATCTCTAGGGACTTAGAAGTAAGTAATATAGAAAATTTATTCTCTACTTTCAAAATTCACAAATCTAGATGTGTCAGATTAAGAAAAGAACCAAGTCAGACCCTAGCGCTGCAAGCTAGGAAAGAAGAGTCAGAATCCGACACATCCTTGGATGAAAACGAGGCTGCATTCATGGTAAGAAAGTTCACTAAGTTTTTATCAACTAACAAATTTAATAAAAGACAGGCAAGAAAACCCTCAAGGAACAAGAGGAAGGTTTGGTGGTATAATTGCAATGAAAAAGGGTATAACTATCCAAAGTTGAAGAACAAAGAAAAGGATAAAGGGCCAAGCAAGACAAGCACAAGAATCTGAAAGCTACGTGGGATGAATTGTCCGAGTCCCAGCTAGAAGAGTATGTTAGACTAGCACTAATCGCAAACCATCAAAAGGACGAGGAAAACTCATCTGAAATGAGCATCGACGAAGGGGGAGGTTAGACTGAAGAAAGTAGTGATGAAGGTGGAGCATCAAGCTATTGACACGGTAAGTGAGGTATGATCTCTTTCTCCTGATAAACTATTTGATTCTGTAAAAATGCTTTCAAAAAGTGTGTGTAAACTAAAATAAAAAAAAATGAGATTTTGATTAAAGAAAATTTAGAAATGAAAAAGACTTTTAGCAAAAGCATGTCCACTAGACGATTATGATAAACTCAAAATTGAAAATGTCAAATTATAAGAACAATTAGAAAAATTTAAAAAAAAAATGGTGCATGCTTAAATGTTCATAATTTTAGAAGTTTTCAAGGATTAAATTTTTACTTGAGGTTTCATAAGGACCAAATTAGAAAATTATCACAAAAATATATTCCTAAAAAATAACTTGTTAATCTAGTAGATATGAACCTCTATTGGGTTCCAAAAGAGCTTAGATTTAAAAAAATATTTAATTCTCTAGGTTAGAATTGCTTCACTTGCAAAATTTATTTTTTTACTTTTTGTAGGAATTTCTATTCAAAATTTTTACAGATATAGAACAACAAAAGAATCTGATAGGATAATTTTTTTTGAACTTTTCTAACCGTTAATGATTTTTTAATGAATATTTTACTAAAAATTAAGTTTAATTTTAAAAATCTTTGAACGTTAAATTTTTGAAAATTTAAGGGGACGTTTGTTTTACATATTTTTCATTTTTATTTTCTAGAAAATACGTATTTTCTAGAAAATAAAAAATGATAATTTGTCATTCTCTATTTTTCTAAAAAATGATATATCTTTTT
>JBAMIE010170361.1:0-15160 GCA_037177295.1 Kaempferia parviflora | reverse complement strand
CTCTTCGTCGTCGGCGGCGGCGGCAGCGTTTAGGGAAAGAACGCAGGGGGCGCTGGGATAGGAGTTCTCGGTTGGTGGTGGCTGGGCGGCCGTGGCCATCAGGCCTTGGATGTAGGTCTGTAGGAGGACGCCGGAGTTGGGGTTGCTGATGCTCCTGGCGGACCGCCGGCGGCATCGCGGGGCGAAGTGCCTCCGCTTGGTGGCGTTCCAGTGGTTCTTGATGGAGTTCTCCGTCCGGCCGGGGAGCCTCTTCGCGATCTCTGCCCATTTGTTGCCAACCTCCGAATGCACCTCGATCAAAATCTTGTCCTCTTCCTCGCTCCACGTCTCCTTCTGTACTGCGTCTTCGAAGAGTCAAGTCAAATAATAAAAAAAACAAAATAAAATAAATCCAATCCCCTTTAATTTCATCGTTAATTAGTTCATCGTTAAGAACATTAATTAATTTGACCTTGATATTAGGCCTGAGATGGTTGTTCCACCTCTCTCTGCATTGCTTCCCGATCCTTCCTCGCATCAACTTTGCAATCTGAGCCCACTTCGTCAGGCCATGCTTCTCCACCAGACTCATCAACAATCTGCACGATATATATAAACCACACCCACATTAATAATCTTCATGTTCTTGAGAGCTCAAAGAAGGAAACAGAGAAAACAGAGTACGTAATTAACAATGCCTGTCTTCTTCAGCTGTCCATTGGCCTTTCTTCCCCTTGCTCTTCTTCTGTGCTTTTCCACCAATTACCCTCCTCGTCGACTTGTTCTTCATTATCGTCTCGACCTCCATCCCTGGCTTACTGCTGACGACGATGGCGAGCTCATTTGGGAAAGCCATTGGGACTTGCAGAAGGTTATCCGTTTCAGTGAATGAAAACGAGCCGCCAAAATCAAAACGAGCAAAACCGGTCGCTGTTCCATCGAATGGGTGGATAAACTGTTGGAAATCTGGGTGCTGATGAAACAGGTCGTCCCCCATGTCTATGCACCTCGAAGATTGGGGTAATGGCCGCAGAACTTGATATATACACATGCATGCATACATAATACATTCAATTCGTGGTGTAATTAGTTAATTAAGGCTTTGCAAATCAATTAAGCAATGGCAGTTACTCAGAATGACAATTAATTACTTAACTAATGGCAGTGTGAAGAGCAAGAAATGTAGTAGATGTGTTGAGAATTAAGAGTGCAACATTAATTGCAGATATCAGTTACTGCTTGCATCTTTCAATGGATCAGGATTCAGGGAGGAAGAGAAACTGAAGAAACATCTATGGTCAGTAAATTTGCAGCTCTCCTGTCTTTGATTTATTTATTTTATTTTATTTTATTTTATGTTTAATGTTTTAGAAAGGACAAAAATTATTGTGAAAATTTAGATCTTTTGTCAATGAGAGAGAAATGGAGGCCAGTCTTCACCACATACAGAACCTGCTGCGTCCCCTCTTCGTGCACCGTCTGTCACCGTTGGATCTTAATCAAACGGCCTTTCTTGATGAATTTTTATGGCTCTGTGGGTTTTGACAGTCTTGTATGTACATATGGATTTTATTAAATGCACCCTAGATATTCTATATTTTCTTCTACGTGCGAAGGAACTTAGGATATTATAATAATGATACTAACAAGGGCATATGATCAAATTTGTCGCTCTGTTCGTATAACTTGCGAAACGATCGTCGGCGTTGGGAAACGCAAATGGCCTCGCTGCTCTCCTGCTCCGCCTGCGTCGTCTCCTCGAAACCCTCTTTTCCGATCTCCGGTTGGGGATCGAAGACACGAAGGCGATGGGGTTCGATTGACCTTATAACTGCGCCGCAGACGGAGAGGCGAAGATCGAGGGTTCTCGCTGTGGTTTCCCGGGTCGTCTTCCGGGACCTCGACGCCGATGATTTCAGGCACCCTCTCGATAAGCAGGTTGGATCTTTTCTAGGTTAAGTCTGCACGTTCCCAGTTGTATTCGGTGATTTCCTTCAGTTGGGTTTGGGCTTTTTTTTTTGTTTGATGATTAGAGGTTTATTTCTTTTTTGCTTCAACCCTCGCGAAGTTACTAATTTTTGTTTCCCACTTGTTGGTTCGATATTTAATTGGCTATTTTGCATAGCAAAAATGAGTGTTTTTCGATGAGTAATTTTGTTGCTTATGTTTGTGTCCAGAACACTTTGTTGCTGAGGACAATTCCTGGGCTGAATGAACTTGGCAAAGCATTGTTAGGTATAGACACACATCATTTAGAGGTTTGAACGGAAGAAGAACGAAGAATATTAGTTCATAAACACTGTTCAATGCAATTTAAGTCCATAAGTAAATTGCATATTTGTCAAGATGATGTGATTTTCCTGTTGTATATTATGCTATAAGTTTCTGTAATTTGTTATTAAAGATAACTTGAGGCCAACAACCCACTGAATATATAATTAAAGCCACAAATATACAACAAAAGGGTGACTTTGCTCCTTTTGTATCTCAGAATAACTATTTGTTCTTGATTGTTGCAGGACCAGTTACAGAGCAAGTTATGCTTCTTGAGAACATAGGAACATCAGTTCTTGTTTCTGAAAAACAGGTTGGTGTTGGCACGGACTTAATATCTGATCTAGAACATCAACAATCACAAACAATTGATTTTCCAGTCAAAGAGTAACCACTTAAAAAATCATCAAGCCATGCTTCAATGAAAGTGTTGATTATAATGCATGCACTTTGAAGAATAAGGCTGGGTGTTTGTTATTTATTTATTTATTTTGTTTATGTTATGTTTCAGCATAACACTTCATTTTGAAAAGCTTTCAGCAATATCTCAATGCTCCCTTCACGTAGTAGTGAAACAAGGCAAAAAATACAAAGAAATATCTTAACAAGTAAAACGTTCCAAATCTCAATTTTATTTCTTTTTTATAGCTCCCTGATCTACATAAGTTGATGGTTGAGGCTGCCAAAGTACTAAATACAGATGCTCCTGATCTTTATGTTCGCCAAAATCCTGTTCCAAATGCATACACTTTGGCAGTCAGTGGCAGGAAGCCTTTTATAGTTGTCCACACAAGTCTCGTGGAGCTTCTTAGCAGAAGAGAATTACAGGTATAAGTTTTCTGTGTTATCCTAATTCTTTACAAAATTACAGTTGAACTTCAGGTTCAGATATCTAGCACTGTTCCATCCCTTCTTTCACTATCTTTACGAGAATCATTCCCAGAGTGCATTTTGAATGTCTAGATAGTAGGAAAACATGTTGACCTTGTCATCTTTTGGTGCTTTGGTCATTCTCTGTGTCCTTTACACTCTCTTATCGTTCTCCTATTTTATTAAATTGCAAAAATATTAATGAAATTGTCTTGTATCTTTGCTAAGATAGCATACAGTAGCTGTATAGTTTCTACTTTGTACTTCACTTCGAAAAGTATTTTCATCCCTTGATCCAATAGTTTACTTACTCGTTGAGCTTTACCTTTAACCAGGCTGTTCTGGCTCATGAACTGGGACACTTGAAATGTGACCATGGTGTGTGGCTTACATTTGCAAACATAATTACCCTCGGAGCTTACTCTGTCCCTGGTATGTTTTGTGATGTCTTGAATTTTTTATTGATCATGGATAAGGGAGACATGATATATCCAGGGCTTGGTGCGATGATAGCCCAGAGCTTGGAAGAGCAACTGTTTAGGTGGCTCCGTGCTGCTGAGCTAACTTGTGATAGGGCAGCTCTCCTCGTCGCACAAGATCCAAAGGTATTTTTGAGTTATTGGATCCATTTTGAATGATATAACAATCTATTTCCAGCTATAAGTTCTCAGTGTTGTTAGCACTACTGCTAGTAAAGATGGAATCTTTGTAGAGGAACATGGTGGATTAAAAAATGGTGTAGGGGCAGAGAATTATAGTAGGAGATTGAAACCTCTATAACACAATTAAGAAGATGATATGATGGAGAGGAAAGGAGTCGACTCAGAGAAAGTCACATTTGCATAAATAAAGGCATGTTGCAACTCAAGAGAATACTAGAGTAGCATTGATATTCCTATGTCTACAAGTAACCTAACATAAATGGACTTGATAGATATAGGAGATAATTTGTTTATACCAGAGGATAAAACATAAATAAAACAAATATACCTAAACACATGTGAAATAAATAAAGGTCAGCATGAGGGAAAAGAGTTCTAAAGGGAATTTAAGCATGAAGAGCTGAAGAAGACATGCGATCTATAAGGTAGCATATAATGGCAATAACACCATTCCTTAGGAACTCACTTATGATGTATTAGTGTACAAGTGATTGTAACCATAAACCTGCTTTTCCTCTCAGCAAAATGATAGTTCAGATGTATGAGGACCTGAATCGATGAAGGGTGCTCTGACTAGATAGAGGAAAGATTGAAAGTATGAGAAAAACATTCATTAG
Organism: Kaempferia parviflora; assembly: GCA_037177295.1. Classification (NCBI taxonomy): domain Eukaryota; kingdom Viridiplantae; phylum Streptophyta; class Magnoliopsida; order Zingiberales; family Zingiberaceae; genus Kaempferia; species Kaempferia parviflora. The sequence goes on along the minus strand of JBAMIE010170361.1, from coordinate 10,758 downwards.
CATTGCCATTTTTAGTGATTTAGTAAACATTCCAAATTGAGTTCTAATGTAGAATATAATTCAGAACGTTTATTTTAAATTAAACTCTGAACAGACATGAGTTAGACAACAAATATCAAAATGATAAGGAAAAAAGTTACAAAGCAAATTTATACATACTAGGAGGAAATGAGGATTAAATATCTTCTTCAATTGATAGGGTTCATATTCAAGATTCTATAAGTGTTGAAAGACTATTAACAATCTTTTGTGAATTCTGGAGACTAGAATCTGCAATGATAGATTTGAAGTGGAGAGGGATCAATTAACAAAGCAGATTAATCGGCAATCAAAGTCAAATGATAAATTCTCGAAAGTCCTGCCTATAGCAAGTATCCTTTTCGTCCATGAGCATGAACGGTAACAAAATCAATAGCATATGTTATTGAACAATTTTGCAAATAGATTCATATATAATTTATGTACACAACTAAATAAAGGAGCACCAACTGTGTAAAGTAGACTGACCAGAGAGTGATCCATCATTGAGAATGACATGAATAAATTGAGATATACGCTCAAGTTTTAAAATAATAGAGAAAATATTGGATATGTGTTCAATCTAAAAACCAACTGATTGGTTTACAGACAGGAATCGTGCTGGCAATAGGATTATTTTCATGAGCCAATGGTGTGACACAGACTGACATACTGTAGTCTAGAAGATTTTCCACTTAAGAAAGTGCTTGATACTCCATAATGGATACATTTAACCTTGGATGTAGTAGTGAAGGGCTTACTACTAAGAATACCATCACAAATATTTTTAGATGAACCATTGTTTTATAAATAATACACTTAAGAAAGAGCTTGATACGACCGAAGTGAGAATCTCCAAAAATCGGCATAGAACATAACTGTTGCAAATATGAAGGATTTCTGGAAATCAAGGGATGCAGGTAAAACAGCAAACAGATTGGATTTATAGAGGAAACAGGAAATCCAGAAAATAGAACAACAGATTTGTTAGAGCAACTGGCAGAGGAAAAGCCAATTGGAACACAAAAAAAGCCTGAACTGATCAGGAAAGAAGCAGAAATCTCCGAAGCAAAGACTCTGGAGCAAGGTGGAAATAAAGTCTGCAGAAATCTCCAGAACTAGTGAGGGAAGAAGCAAAAAATCTCCAAAATAAAATTTTCAGGAGCAATCTGACAGAAAAAAAAATGCTGAAACACTGAAGTAGTCTTCAGAATCTGTAGAGAGATTCTTGAGCAGGTTCACAATGAAGTGCTCCTGAAGATCAAGAAGGATGCAGATTGCAATGAGCCCAGAACCACTATTAGGAAAGAATTGTCGCCACCATCTCACTGGAAGTACCTCATGGAAATTAGAATACTGAGAATAGAAGAACTGGATCTGAACCGAATCTAGAACAGATTAAGAAAAGGGTATTATTGACTCAAGCAATTACATTCTTCAGGTGAAGAACTGGGATGAACACTCTACAGCAAGCGGATTGAGGAAGGAGCACTTTAACACAAGGGATGTGGCTTTGATACCATGTCCAAGTAGGGAAAAATTATTAGAGTTATTTTTCTAGATAGTCCTTTCTATCTTCAGATAGATTTCTATTCTTGTTCTGATTAGATTACATCATTTTGGAATATTAACAATTGAGCCCTAGCTTATTACAATTTGGTCCTCAACATATGTAAAGATCTTTGCAACAATAATGTAAAGTGATAGATGTCTCTTGCTAAACATATTCTCTTGTATTCACATTTCTTATTTGCCCTTCCTATACTGTATTTGGCAATTTCTAATTATCTGTACTACTGCTGTACTATCAAGAGGTGGTCATATCTGTCTTGATGAAACTGGCCGGAGGTTGCCCATCTCTTTCTGATCAGTTAAGCATAGATGCTTTCTTGGAGCAAGCTCGCTCATATGACAAGGCTTCTTCGAGTCCCATTGGTTGGTATATTAGGTTTGTTTCTATCCTTGTGACACTGATCAGCAGTGGTAGGTGTTAACATCAACTATGCCATGAAAACTGATCACAAATAATTTAGACCTTATAGCAGTATAAATTCTTATTATGAAATTGTGTTGAATTTCATGGTTCATTTCCTTGCTTCCAGGAATGCACAAACAAGGCAGTTATCCCACCCTTTGCCTGTTCTACGTGCTCGTGAAATCGACGAGTGGTCAAGAAGTCATGAATACAGATTTCTTCTAACGAGAGCTGCCCAGCTAGAAGATTCAGATTCACTGAAAGTATAGATTTTCCTTATGCAATGGGGAGGGGTGGTCAAGCAGAAGGTAATTGGATGTATTTGGCAATTGGGTAATTCACATTCGTTCCATGTTGCATTACTTTAGCTTCTAAACAATCATGCCTGGATTTTTCTTGCAGTTCTGCAGGATTTGCAACGGATATTCAAAGAGCTGAATAATAGAGAGTATGTCGATACTAAAGCATGATGTTAATACAAACTGAAAATTGCCTGAATTTTACCATAAATTAGCATTGTATATGTCAACATAGAAGAAAGAAAATTAGCATTGTACACCAACATATCATTACTTTCTGAAAGTAGAGATTCCAAAAGATACACTGTTATCATTCCTGTGGTATCTCAAATATTCTCTGTTGCATGTCTGTCATCTTGATATTCCTTCTCCTTTGAGAACCCATGATAGGGCCATTTTCTCACATGTTAAGTGATGATATGTATGGAAATATGCTTCCCAAAGGGGTGAAAGTGTAGCCCCGACCTAAGATGCTTGGAAGGCTTTCTTCATGTTCTCATCTTGCGAGAGTTTTTTGGGAGAAGCAAAAAATAGAGGTTGCTCTTGAGCATCTCCTTGTAGGTTTGCGAGGAGATGTGGCCTTCAGTCCTTTCGATTTTCAATCCCATTGAGTTGAGTATTTATTCGCTTGAGTTTATTTTAAGCGTTGTTGTTGAAGTTGTCTCTAGCTTGGATTATTAATTAGCGGATCTTTCTCATCCGCCCTGGACTCGACTACCTATTGTTACAAACCATGTAAATCTAGCATTTGCAGCAACTATCTTTGTCTAGTGTCTCCTGAATTTTGCTCAGTCTTGGAATTTCTTTCTGTAATCTTTAGTTTGAAAAAGGTTCTACATGATTTTTACTCTCAACATTGTCATCAATGGAACAATGTGATAGTTGGATCATCAAAATTACAATATAGTTTTGCAATCACAACCAGGGTCTGACATAATTATTCAATCTTTTTTCACCTGTGCTTGCAACTGGAAGTGGCAGTGTTTGATTGTTGATCTCAGTAATCTACACTTTTTTTAAAAAAAAAAACAAAAATGAAATAATTTGTGGATGTGTGATGACACAAGCCAAGAATAAGAGAATCAGACTAAAAGTTGAAACAGAATAATGGATTTTGTTTTGCTACCAGAACTTAATAATCAAGGAATGGACTACAAGAACCATAATATCAACTTGTGAATAAATGTTTAACGAATTTTAAGTAGATATATATTTCAACTCTTGGTAAATGTTTAACGAATATACTTTTATGATTACAAAAACAATCGTAAATAACAATTTCTGATAAAAAGAAAATCTGTCATACTTATTTCTTGAGATAAATTAGACATGTACCAATTGACAGGAGCCAGCTTGTCTCAATGGCAGTCCAAACTATGTGGAGCTAGATCGATGGATGCGGAGCTTGATCAATGGAGTGGATTGTTAGTTTTCCTCACATTGAAAAAACGCCCTGAAAGTAACATGGGATTCAGGATTTGGAACATCAGGAGTTTATCAGGGAGAAAGTTCCTTCAAATTGAGAAAAATGAAAATCAAGGGACACAAATCTAAAACTATCCTCTATCGATGGACATCTATCAGAAGAGCCAAATCAGAAGAAAGACAATCAATTTAGTGTACTAGCATAACATTCTAGATTCATAACTAACCTTTTCTGACCTTTGGAACATGCATCTGGCTTCCAATTTTGTATAGTCAATACAGTTGGGAAACTCCTTAGTATCCTGTTGAATGACTTTCCAATACATTGATCCATGGATCGTTTGTGGAAACAAATCGGCGTGCATGCATCGCTTTAAGCAATTGTTTGACAGGCTCCAAACTTGGTGCAGTTGAAAGAGATGCCATAAGGTCTGTCACTATTGCTTGAAATTTTGAATGAACATTAGCTTGTACCCATCCCATGTGCTCGACAGACATCTCAACTAGACCAGCCTCTGTTAACCCTTTCAGAAGAATGACATGAGAATCTGTGCATTGGGCTTCTGAAGGCAGGCTTTGTATTAGACCAGATGCCGCTGTATATTTACCTGCATAAGTCCATAAAGGAAAACCACTAGGAACTAGTAGTCCACAAGAATCTTATGGTATGAAACTATAGGGGAAAATATAACATCCCAACAAGTAAATGGAAAAAAGAAACCATTACAAGTTTTGATGTGCCATGCCACTTAACATGAATGACCTTTAAGAATCAAGAAAAAGTATGCAACCGAGTTGAAGTAAACAACTACGGTACAAGCAGCTAAGCATCTTGAGCAACAGTATATTATACCAATGCATGTACTTATTCATAAGGATCTAACTGAGACGGATAAACTATTCATAGCAATATCCAACCCAAACATGTGAAAATAAGAACATCCAAACTGACACAGATAAAATCTTCATGTCAATATAAAAAAAGGTTATATACAATTGACAAGTTCTGAAGAGTTTAACCATGTATAATTTCTTAACCACTTGTCAAATAGGTAGAATATTTATTAAATTGTGAACCATTAACTGCCTAGGGCATCCATAGTGTGTAATGTGTTTCAAAACCCAATAAAAAGTAAAACTTCTAATGATACTTAAAATCCAAAAAATTATCAAATAAAACGTGTCTAGACTAGGAATATCACAAGTATACTTCATCCTGGCCCATCAAAAGGAAAGTTGTCATTGAAATCCTTTATTATCTAACATTCAAGGAAATAAAAGTAACTTCAAGAGATGAGAATGTTAGGGACCTCTTTTGAAATAATATATGGGAATTTAAACATAATAGTGTGATTGTGAATATACACACATATTAACATGGTATCAGAGTGATTAGTCATCTTATGATACCTAACTCAGTGTATCAATCTCCATCAACGACTCCAACTCACCATCTCAACTCCATTGATCTCCCTGCTGTTGCAATGCAGACTCTCGTTACACCACCACTCTCACGTCAAAGAACAAAGCTTCATTGTGTTGTCTACTCGAGTACGTTGACAACGTCGACTGCCTTAAGAACCCACTTTCACTCAAGACTAGGTTTCGGTCTTGAGACCAAGCCTAGCTCAACTTGGAGCAGTGGATCCTGAATTATAAATAATAATAAAAAAAACAGAAGCAATGCTAGTTTCATCACATTCGAGATTTGACTATCCTATCTACTATGTTGCCCAAATTTCAGCATGTCAAGTTCCTTAACCACATCACTGCATGTTCAACCTACTTCTTCATTAAACCTTTAATTGTCCTATTACTTTTACCACAAAGCTTAATAGGAAGAGTTATGATTCATGGGTTGCAAAAGTTCAAGTTGGTTCATGGGTCAAGGTCAAAACATCTTACCACCTGTGCTTAAAGTAGACACTACAATACACAAGTCCCCAAAAACTTCTCAATGTTATAACCATCCATTCTTTCTCCTAAATATTTTGTCAATCCATTCTTTCACCTACAAATGATATTTTCAACAATAATCATTTCTTATTGAATAATATATCTATGATATCTGAAACTCTTTCCATAATCAAACTCACATAAGATACTTGTAAATAATACAAATATGGATGTAAAATGTATATATTCAAAAAGAATGACCACGTTGGAGAATGGGGGAAGAAAAGCACATAAAAAGGAGGCAACGTTTACAAAAAAACACAAAAGAAAAAGAAAACAAGAGCAAATCTAAAAGAAGGTCGAAGATTTTGAATCGACACTACATCTTCCTCTTTGCCTTAAAATTGAAGTAGCTCGATTTCAAATTTCACCATCAATTTTTGGCTTTTATTCATCGCGTGTGTATTATTTATGAGGACATTCTTTAATGAATAGCATGACTTACCATAGCAAATGCAATTGACTCAACAACATGACTAAAGTGAGCAGAAGGGACACTAACCACAGCCCACCCCAAGTTTGAAACATTACTATATCGATTAAGTAGCCATGTCATCTAAGCCATCAAGGGGAGATGCCCCAAGAGACTCAATTGATCGCAAGGGCCGCAAAACAATGAATTAATAGATATTGAAGGCTTAAATCTAATCTTCACATAAAATCCCCAAATCCAGGCCATAAACCTACCACACTAATTCTAACATGCTAAACTGGCTCTCTAATGAGGCATCATGGAAGCAAGTAACAGGATAAGTAATATGGACCAAGTCACCTATTTATTCAGATTATCTATGAACCCTCGTTAACCATCAACAAGCCTCGTGGTGTGAGGCTAAGTTAGGAAACAAGAAAAGGGCCCCAATTAAGTCCCATAGCGTTGAAGGGTTAGTAATACATTAGCTCTCATCTCAGAAGAGGAAGTTCAAACATAAAGGACTACTCAGGGTAATCTAAATTTGGATGAGAAAATGAAACATGAAGCTTGGATTAGATTGGATTAGACAAGGTGGTAGACCAGCTATCAACATCTTTGATAATGATAAATTGCTAGGTAAAGAAGAGGTAAGCAAAGGCACAAGTTAGTTTTAATTTTAAGAAAAATCCAACACCAAATTGCATATGAAGTACAAAAAAAAAATCTATGAAGAAACCTGAATTTATAAAAGAAAAATGCCCAAATTGATTTTTTTTTTATTCCGCCCGGTTAAATTTTAAGTTCTTCGAGGTTTTGAATTTCCAAGTTTTCTGGGTGGATGTGTATCACATAGTTAATGAATAATTGTATGAATTCTTTTAGCTGAATTCATGTTTAGTTGTTAATTTAATGATTATAACTTAATTAGGATAATGGAATAGAATAATGGACACAATATTGTCCTTGCATTATCTTAATTGAATACCTTTTCTTTTTTTTCTCAATTTTTCTATCCATGGGACTTTTGTTATGCGTTGAGAAGTGTTAGAATTATTAATGTGACGCCCCAATTTAGTCTCACATAGTGAGTTCTGGACTAGTAGAGGATTTTTATAAATTTAGATGTGTTAGCTACTATTAACTCGATCTTAATCATTTTAGGCCATTGGTTCCAAATGCTTAGGAACAAAGCTCATCTCTTACAATCATTCAATAACTTCTCTTGTACTCTTTTATTCTTTTATCTTGTAAAGAGAGTACATTAAGAGATTTCTCCACCTCCAAAAAGGAGAAAATTATGACTCACCTAAAAAGTTAGTAGGTCATGGAGCAGGACTGGAGGCTCAAAGCACGTTAAAAGCATTAGGTTAGTGTTGTGGACTTATTTGTATTTATCTCTGTCGCATATCTTTGATCTTGATTAACATGAGTGTTTAAGCCTTGCATTTGCAAGAGCATCGAGAAGAGTTTGAATCACAGGCGTACACCTATTCGTCCCTCCCATTATAGTTGCGTCGCCAGTCCTAACAACTATCACAATATTGTCTTTGCATCGTCTAAATTGAATATCTTTTCAATTTTTTCTTAATTTTTCTATGGACTTTTGTTGTGCGTAACAAGCTAGGCACAGATAATATCTACGCTCTACGTTGAGAAGTGTTATAACTATTAATGTGACACCCCAATTTAGTCTTGCATAGTGAGTTGTGGACTACTAGAGGGTTTTTTATATATATAAATTTAGATGTGTTAAGTACTATTAAATCGGGCTTAAGTATTTTAGGCCATTGGTTGGGCCTAATAAGTTAACGGATCAATTCTCTTATCTAAGCGGTTTGTGATAGTGTTATGAATTTAGTCCCCGGTAGAATGGATACTAGTGTTCAGGAATTATGTGGCTGTCTTATATATAGTGTAAGAGTTCTCCTTTAGTGCATAACAATATAACATTTTCCATCTCAAATATAAGAATGCTAAGATGGATGGTGTGACATTATTCATAGGTATAATGTAAGAATTACTAATATCAACACCAATTAATTGTAGCTTCAGTAGATGACAAAATGATAGGGCTAAATGTTATGGACTGTATAGTGTGACAAGTTGAATCAATTAGGGTTAAATAATTAGGGGTCGAGAGAGGTTATAGTAAATCCTATTTCATATGATCAAAAATTTAGAATTTGAAGTAATTTAAAATATCTAGACATTACTGGTGATACAACTTTACACAGAGTTCAATGGTGAGATATACCCACATTGTTGAGACTTAAATGGCATATTGTAACTATTGCCTTAGCTACATATGTTCAGAAATTGAATTCTGAATTATATGAAGCATTTTCAACAACTTAGATTACTAGGGATGCCATGACAGGAAGTCAAATTTTAACATGACATTCAATTTGCCACTTTGTGCTTATCAAAACTTCTATAATAAATTGACAACAAAACAACCAAAATTCTCTACAGCTCAAGGAATCAATTGGAGTAAATTGAGATTAAGGAACACAAAGGAAACATAGAGAAATGTTCTAGGACCTAATTATTAAAGCAAACCAAGTTCAAGCATTGAGAAAGACTATCATGTATGCAACTGTAACTAAATGACTATTAGAGATTATTTTTAAAGATAAATGAATGGTGGCCTCAGTGAAAGAATATACCATCATTGCAGAGGGAAAGCACTAAATTTCTCAAGACAGAACTGCCAACTGTCTTATCCTGATGCATGGACTTTTTGTAGATCTCGATTGCATCTTCTATTCTATCTTCTCGGCATAAAACGGTGATAAGGGATATGTATGTAGCACTATCTGGTACAATTCCTTTATCCAGCATATGACAATAAAGATGCCTAGCCTCCTCAGTTTTGCCTTCTTCAGAAAACTTGTTTATAAGAATGTTGTATGTATGCAAATTAGCACTACAGCCATTTGCAAACATTTCATCCCAGAGCTTTTTAGCTGGTCGCAAGAGGTCCCCGCTACAACAAGCTTCCATGAGAGAGTTGTAAGAGTAAATATCAGGACAAACACCATTCTTCTTCATCTCCCTAAGCACATTGTAGGCTTCTCTCACTCTTCCTGCCTTGCATAAGAATGAAACCATCAGATTATATTGCTCTAGTCCAGAAAAAAAACCTTTATCCATAAGGGCCTTAAAAACATTCCACATCTCATCACTTTTCTGGTTCCTACAGAGATTATTACTCAATTTGATCAAGATTGAAAGGCTAGGAAATTGGTCCTTCCCAATCATGTAGTTACAAAATAAGATTGCAGACTCAGGATCAGCAGATGACACTGAACCTATCAACACATTGAGCACATCATTGTCAATTGGAAACTGTCCACCAACAATGGCTTCACCCAATTCCTTAGCCTCCTGAATCCTTTTATCAGATATTGATGAAAGGATAAATTCTCTATAGTCATTTTCTCTTGGTGCAACACCGTACTTCCTCTTCTTCTTCAGTATTCTCCCTGCTTCCTCCACTCTACCTGCCAGTATATAACCTTCAGAAACTATCCTGTATGGAATAAAATCAGGTTTGAAACCTCTATGTCTAAGCTGTTCCAGTGCACAGCAAGCATCCTCAATTTTCCCAGCCCGACAGAGCCTACTTATGATTAGAGAAGCAATAACCGAGCCATGAAATCCGAAATCCATCTCTTTAGCCCCATCAAGCATACCCAAAACCCCATCTAGTCCTTCCAAGTCACAAACTTTACCTATAAAAACACCAAAACTTACATAATTAACAATAATATTCCTCTTACACATTCTTCCGAACACCTGTCTTGCGACATCAAGAAGCCCATCCGAGGACAGTGCAGCAAGAAGGGAGTTGTACAAGGAAGTAGGCAGTTCCTCTGTGGCTGAATCGATCAGTTCGGAAGCCTCGATGGACTTTCCATATTTCAAAAGCGAGGAGATGGCGAGGTGATATGAAGAAGAAAGGAGAGGAACGTTGTGGCTTTTCGCCGTCCTGAGGAGAGACCGGACCAAGTGAGGATGGCGGGAGAGTGAGAGGGACTTGAGGAGGGAGTGGTAGGTCTCCGGGGTGTGAAAGAAGTTGGGCTGCTGTGCTGCCCAGTGGAAAAGGCCGGACGCTAGGGTATGGTAGGGGAGGAGGTAAGGGTCGATTATGGCAGCGACGAGGGGAGGGGTAAGGGTGAGGGGGGCCGCCGCTGGGAGGAGGCGGAAGCGTAGAAGTTGCTCAATAGCGGGACTCCATGAGAGGGAGGGCTTGGAGGCGGAAAGGAGAGCGCGTGCAAGACGGTGGGTGGCCGACCTGGTGGAGGGCTGGAACGGAGGCGGCGGCGGCATTTGCCGGCACTGGATTTTTTTTTAGTTCATTAAATATGGAAAAGTTTCATTTTAGCCTTACTGTATGTTTAGAATGCCCTCTAGTTTCAATCTACTTTCATATTTAGAGTTGTAAAATTTTCAGCACCTTATTGCATTTAAAATACAGTATGATTGTGGTATTAAATTTTAAAAAAAAAAATAGAATGGTTTGTATTTCAAAAATAAGCATGGTAAGTTTTAAAATTTATGTGGTAAAAGTTAAATTAGGTATAAGGTGATATTTGGTTTAGGATAGAATGAAAATAGAAATGAGTTTGATAGTAGATGGAAATGAATAGTTTAGTATTTCAATAATG
>JBAMIE010170146.1:0-15163 GCA_037177295.1 Kaempferia parviflora | reverse complement strand
GGATCGTCCACCTCACGGACACGCCGAGGAGTAGGAGCCTTATCTCCGAACCTCGTAAACAAACGAGTCTTTGGTTTATCTTTCTTTCTTTTAGTTAGTGTTTTATTTTGTATATTCCGCTGTACACACTAACGTTTTAGGAAGACAACGATTTGGGGTGGATCGGCTATTCACCCCCTCTAGCCGGTGATCAAGGTCCCAATAGATCATGGATCTGATACCAGGAAAGAAATAAGAGATAAAGGAAAGAAATAAAATAGAGAATAATACTCTTGATAATATTATTGCTAAAGTTAATATGCTTATTTATACAAGTTATCCAAACAATAATGGAAATATTAAATATTGCATACAATCGTAATAATCGTAAAAATAGTAATGAATATAATAAATTTAGAAATATTTTTTTTACTATTTGATTTATATCGATCTTGATTGTGATGTCAAATATAATAAATCTCAATTGATTGAAATCAATTTGAGATTACTTTCTATTATTATCATTAATGGATGCTGGGACTCACCACCTGCGCTGCCCACGCTGCGTCGGCCTCCGCCTCCTTCTTCTGGAACACCTCAGTGGCGTACACCCTGACTAGGCTCCAGCTCGACAGGGAGGCGAGGCGGTGGATCTTCTCCAGCTGGCAGCACATCAGCTTGCAGTTGTTGGCCTTGATCTCGTCGACGATCGCCTCTAGAAGCCGCGCCTTCTCCGCCTGGTCCGCGCCCGCCAACTCAGTCTGGAGATACCTGTCCAACTCGGGCACCCCGATGGCGCGCCGCACCCCACGCATGTAGTCCACCGCCGCCATCTCAGGGTCCCACAGCCGCCGAACCTCCTTGATGGTGAGGATGAAGGGGAGCAGAGTCCCGTGACCCAGTTGGGAGGATGTAGGGGAGTAAGGCTCCATGCATGAGTCGGAGATCTAATCGGGAACTGAGTGGGAGGATATATGGGAGCGGAACCCCGTGATCCCGTGAGCCAATCAGGAGGATATAGGGGAGCAAGACCCCATAGAGTTGGAGATTCGATCGCGGGAACCGAGCTGGAGGATATAGGGGAGCAGGGCTCCATGAGTCGAAGATCCGATCGGATTGCAGTGTCTGATGTCCCGATCAGTCATCTGTTCGGATTAACTTTCTGATCCTACGTGAGAGCCACTTATATATCTGCCACATTAGCAGGGATTCCTTTCTTTGTGCAATCCACATCTCGGAGCAAATAGAGCAAAGCATTAATGATGGTTCATTTTTTTAATCCAGATATTAAGCTTTGGTTCGATTAATAAATAAATTGAGTAACAAAAACTTTAGTAAATAAATATCATCAAACTTAATAAATAATAAATAAATTTAAACACAATTAAATTAGATTTGGCTCAGCTAATTTACACGAATTAGAGGTGAGTTAAACTTTAGGTGTCAAAGAGAATTGAATTTTAATGGACTAAATAAAAAATTTACATAAATAATTGTATTTTTTTTACTTATAATATTAAAGGAATATAATTAAACATCTTAAATATCACTGGACTAAGCCCAGGATAACCTATCCGTCCCTAATCCTACCTACTGACAAAGTCTTTTTTTTTCCCAACAGATGGCAAAGAGTCTAACCGGCATCTCCAGAGTTTAAATGCTCTGTCCCTAATTTTCTTTGTCCCCATATCTCATTACCGATCGGACGGACCAGATCATATCTAAAGGGATGTTGTACATATCACGAGGATATTGCACATATCTCGAGGATGTCATGTCTGTCTGATTAATAATGAGACATTGGGACAGAGAAAATTGAGGACAGAAAATTTGATTTACCATCCCCAACGTCGCAGCTTTGTGGTCCTAAACGCCATAACTTCCACTGCCAAGACTTCAAGCCCAGGCCCAATGTCGTTGCGTTGAGGCATTAATACACGAAGCCAACATCAACGTTGTCACAACCAGCAAGCCATAACTCCGTCGTCGTCTTCCTCCTTCACTCGCTGATCTGTAAGTGTTCGTTTAATGCGTTTCCTTTTGGTAGGTGCCCTAGATCTGTCTGCGTGCTCGAGCACAACGACCAAGGCCCTTTGCATTCTGCCGACACGGTTTGCGCTTCAGTTTTCAGTGTTTAATTCGACGTGTGACGCAGCTCAACGTCATTCAATTGCTTAGAGGTTTCTTATAACAATAAGATTTAGATGCTTTTAATAAAATACAACGGTCTACTTTTACATTTTGATAGGATATATATTAATTCTATAATATTCCAATGTTTAAAAATTATATGGAAGTGCTTAAAAAATGTCAAGAATAAGATGCGATAATGCTTATGGATATTATTCCATTTGTTTAATTAATAAAATAAATAAATACGAGATCATTCTCCACTAAAATGATAGTTCATATATATTTGTTAATATGTTAGAAAAAATCGATAGCGTCTGAGGTTGTACTTTGACGTTGGATTTTTTATAAAACGGTAGGTGTCCGAACGCAAGAAAGTTGCAGGACAACCGACGTACATTTGGCAAGATTCCCCATAAGTCAACGCTGGCGGTTCATCAGGCACCGCTAGTTTTAACCGCCTCCGACGATTGTTTTTTTTTTTTAATTTATTTATATATATAAATTAAGATTCACCAATATATGATTTTTAAAATATTTATCTCAATTAAAATTAAATTTTAATTTTTTTAATTTATTCTTCTAAATATCGAACTTTGATGGCAATGAACTTTAATCAAATTACTAAAATTATTATTAATATTTTTATATTAAAATATTCTTTATCAACTTAATTAAAATTATTCAAATCTAAGTAAACTTATTTTAACTTAATTAAAATCAAATGATTTTAATTAGATTATAATAATTTTAATTAATGATAAAAAAAAGTAGTTTAATATAATTTTTATTAAGTTAAAACTATTTTCTTACCTTTTTTTAAGAAGAGACGATTTTTATGTTGCAAATAAAAATAGATAACTTTCTTTTAAAAGCATAATTTATTTACATTATAAAATTTTAAAATATTTATGCTATTTAAAATTCGAATATTTATCCTATTTTAAAATTTATTATTCCTCTCGCGACCATTCCACGACGGTACACAGTTGCGTGCAATATCTCTTCTCTGCTCTGCTTTCTCCGCCGTTTGTGTTGTCGTTGGCTGCGTCGCCATGGTCGTTTTGGGTTGTCGCGGAGTGGGTTAGAGGCCACGCTTCCCAATTCCTTCCTCATCCTCTTCTTTGTTAATCGCCGCCGAGTGCGTGCGCCGCCGTGAGGAGGCTCGATCTCCACCGTGTTGATCTTGGGGAAGACGCCATGTCGGATTTGGTTCTTCCATTGAGGTATGCAAGGTATGAAGCTGAGAAAGCGATGATCCACCTTTTCCTTGTTATCTGGATCTTCACCACTCCATGGGGGAATGAAAGAACTGACTTAGCTTGCGATTTCACCTAGCAGAAGAAGAGGGGAAAAAAGCACATATTTGTTACCGCATCAAGTTATTTTGTCTCATATAGTTCAGTCACATGCCTCTTTTTTCTGGGAGTTAATGCAATTATTTGCTCTTGATCCTTTACCCGACATGGTCATTCATTACAAACAATTCTTTTTCAGAAATTTTTGTCAGTTTTTGCATCTCTTGTTTTGCACTGAAAGGCCTGCCCAATCTCATCCTGTTCTGTTTGTTTTTCAGATCCTTATTCCCTGTTTCCTCAACAGTCTCTGGGATCTGAAAGAAACAGGAGTTAGACTATGGCAAAAAGGCCTCATAGACGTCCGCGAAAGGACAATGTTGGATGTGTGTGGGGTTTGATCAGCTTGTTGGATTTCCGTCGAGGCCATCCAATTCAGAAGTTACTTTCAGATACAAAGCATGAAAGTACTAACCATACTGGTAAGAATTTCAGTCTTAGTATGAACTATAGCTATTGATTTTGTGGTTACTAAGAATTCTCTCTTATATACACTTCAATGAAGTAACAACAATAGGCTTGGCAATTAAAATATGTATAATTGCAAAGTTTAGCCGGTATTAAGGTCTTCATTTAGATTTAGTTATTTGTATGCCTTTTTAACTAGAAGCTCATAACTATTGCTTTATGTTATTCAGGTTCTGGCTACTCGAGAATTGAGCTGGATGCACTAAGAAATCCAGAAAACAAGCATGAAGGTGCCACTGTAAGTCTTCATAATTTTTTCATCAGTAGTTAAAGATATCAGTTGTCTATAGACAGCCATACTTTTTGAGAATGTCTTAGTTGTGTAGTTCTCGCTGTTTTAGTATATCCTGAGTATTCATAGACCCATATAGCCAACCTCCAATACTTGGGACAAACACCACTTGTTGATGTGCGAAGAAACAAACTTGCGATATTGATGAAACATAGATATTTTATCTTGTGGGTGGAAATAGTACATAATTGACTGATATTAGCATCAATCCCTCAAACCTTTCTTTTTGATTCTTATGTTGCTAATACAATTTGCAGACACAGAGAAGATTCATCATCCACGTTTGAAGTAAATATGAATAAAATTTAGGCTTCCATTTAATTCTTTTTGTTTATGACCTAATGAGTCATTTTCGTCGGTTAGTGAGCAACTCTATAGTAGGTGTAGTAGTCGAAGAGGAGCTAAATGATATAGTTTACTATATTCAAGATAGTTATTTTATTTGTATTCCTATTGCCTAGTTTTGAAGTGTTACACCTAACACCTCTACTGGTAGTTAACAACCCCTTATTTTTATCAGCTTCATGATGAAATTAGAGACGATAAGGTTAGTTTTGGTTCAACAAGTATAAAAGCACTGATGGAAGGAGAGATGTCTCAAACTGAAAGATCTCTTAACTTTGACGTGGCAGCATTTTTGCTAGAATTCTACAGTTATACTCGCCAACAAGCTAGCCGAGATTTTGACAAGTTTGATTTGCTTCCTTCCTCGGAAAGTATTAGTTTGGGGAGTCAGTACCAACTTCGTGAACTTGATGATCACCTTGATCAAAAGATCTCTTTTTTTAAAAAGACACTAGCTGATTTTGCTGAGCTGATAAGTCAGAACTCCATTGTCGAGGAACAAAATGATGGAGGATTAATTGTCCGGTCGGAAAAGTTAAGGGATGCAATAGCTGCTATAGATTCAGATAGGAAGTTATTTATGAAGCTCCTCCAAGATCCAGATTCAGTTCTGTTTAAACATATTCAAAGTCTTCATGGTGATCAGGTAAGGAAAACATCCAAACTGGGATCAGATAGATATACAGAAAATGCCCCGCTGTTGGTGGAGAAGAATGATAATTCAGGGAAATGCAATGAGTCTGACTGCAACCAATTGCCTCAGAAACAAAACAGATATAACTTTTTCTGGAGAAAGGATAAGTCCAAGGGGACGAAGCCTATAACAGAAAATCCAACTTCCAAATCTTTGAATAGAATTGTCATTCTGAAGCCAAACCCAACGAGAACTACTGGAAGTTCTGTGCCGCAATTCCGTCATGCCCCTAAGCAAAACGACAGTGATGATAGGATTGTATCCCATTTTTCCCTTAGAGAAATTAGGAGGAGACTCCGGCATATAATTGGTGAGAGCAGAGAAGCACGACATCCTATTTCCATGGATGGTCTTCTACACAAAATTCCAGTTAGGCCTAGTGGGTCTCGTGACTCATCTGAAAATTTTTCTTGTGACGATAAGCAACCCAAATCAGTATACCTTGATAATAGGAAAAGTAAGAACATTAGTTCCGAAGAATTTGAAGTTAACAGCAATAGTCATATTTCTCCATCGACATCAAGATCTCAGTCTTCAATATATGAGGAAGCCAAGAAGCATCTCGCTGAGATGCTAAACACAAGAGTCGATAGTTTGCCAAGAGTTGAAGTTTCAGAATCATTGGGAACAATGCTTTCTATCTTAAGATACACCGAGTTATCTCCTACATCCAGTCCTCAAAGGGATGAGGAACTTGCTGTGCCGCCTAAAGAGATAGAAGATCCATCACTACAACAGTTAAAGCATGAAGGTGAGATCAATAACCTTAGAAACAAAATATTTAGAAGTTCCATTTTACTTGCCCATTCAAGTGATGAAAGTAAATTGTTGGTCATAGCTGCAGAATTAGTTGGAACCGCTATATCGGAGTTATTACTTGTCGGTAGCAAAGATTTGAACAGCCAAGGTAGCCTTTATAAATTTATATATCATTTTTGTTGTTTCTTTTGTTACTTCATTATGAAGTTTATCGAAGCTTTTATCATAAATGCAGAGATCGTTGAAGAAGTTGGTGCTAAAAGGACTATAGAATCTAACCAATTAGATGGACCTACATTATGTGGTTTGGTAACTTTTTGTCCAATTAGTTGTCTCGATTTGATGATAATTTTCTGTCTTTACAACTACACCACTGTTCTGCTAGGATATATTTGATGAGAAGTCAGCAGCAGTGGTGCAGCCGAAGCCCCGACCAAGCAGCTTAGTCAAGCAAAACATAATGGCTCCTGAAAGCATCAATGAAAAACTAGAGCAACCAAGTCCAGTATCTGTTCTCGAAAAGTTCTTATCAGATGATATTAGCAGCCCTGACTCTAGTGGGATAGAGAATTGTATGATCTGGCAATTGAAAAGCATCAATTCTTTAGTTGAAACAGATTCGTTTGGCTTTTGGCATACCCCTGAATTCGATCCCTTTTTGCAGATAATATTCAAGTACAACATCAACAAGCTGCTCAAGAAGGCAACAAATCTGGAAGAATTATGGCATCACCCGTTGTAAATGACGATTGTCAAGCTAGGTTTGATTACATCAAAGCAGTCTTGGAAGCTTCAGGACTTGTGGATGAATTCCCAATGAAATGGGATATAGAAGACCAGTTACTTGAACCATCTTTGTACGAGGAAATAGGAATCTTTTTTTGCCTCCCACAAGATGATCCTAAGCTTCTATTCGACTGCATCAATGAAGTCCTTTTAGATATACACGAGAGCTTCTTGAAAAGCATCCCGTGCCAATCCTACGTCAAGCGAAATATCCCACCTGGCCCTCAAGGTGAAGGCTTAATCCAAGAGGTAAGCAAGGGCCTCGAATGGCATCTTCAAGTACCATCACCCCACACATTAGATAAGGTAGTCAAAAAGGACTTGAATGGTCGACCTTGGATGGACCTTCGACTTGAAGTTCTCAATATTACCAGTGAGACAACATCTGATATCATCTTGGATGATATAATCGAAGAAATTGTTTTTGACTGTTGGTGCTGAGAGTAGAGTGATTTCAAATTTGTCTCCTCCAACTTGGCAAGATCATGCAGGACCAGCATCTCAGGATTAATTAGCAAACAAGACTGGAATTCTCTTTATGCACAATGAGACGCACAGATACTTGTAGTTTCTGCCAATAAGAGGATTTCCCTTGCTGTAAATTGGTAAGAAGATTGAGGGAAGTTGAAGTGTATGCAAATAATCTTGTATCGTCGGAAGTACTCTGGAAACATATGTAAATGAGGATACTATTGAAGATGATGATGAACATTTGTTCTTGAAACCCCCATGATTGAAAGGGAGCTCCAAAGCATAATAAGATATGTTAGTTCGATCGCATTAAAGCAGTGACGAAGGCAACATCGAAGCCAGTTTCGGATTCCCTAGGATGCATTGCTGTTGTAGTTTCTGTCAATACAACTTAAGGAGAAGACTGACTTTGACTTATCAAGAAGATTCAAGGAAGAGAATTTCACATTGAAAAATCAAATTGAGTTGAAATCAATGTTGAACAAGTTGATGTCAGGATCCAAAAATCTAGACCTCTTGTTAGGAGACTACCTCAAGAATGCATTTCAAACTTTATAAATACTAAAATTCTATAACCATCTTCTAGTATTGACCCAATAACCACTTTAAATTAATCATATTAGCTAACAAGCAATATCAGTTAAAAATATCAAGACCGAGAGGTGGCTCCGGCTATCCGAAACAACACCCTTGAACAAATTTAAGTGAGCATATGACTATTCCTACTGCAAATGTGCATAGATTTATGTACGAGCACAGATGAGCTTACATTGCACTAGACGTGTGCAATTTTGAGATAGAAGATCATGCACTGTAGCCATGGATAAAGGGACTCCATTTAGCCGAGTTGTAGCTTCCACAGACATTACCACAAGCTTCTTCCATTGCATCCTTCGAGACACCCTCGTTACATATGTTTGCGAAAGCTCGCATATGCTTCATGCCATATTGAGTGAGCGATCCACAATGTGACTCGAATGCTTGGACCTAAGGTTTTTTGTTACAGCATGGTCATGTTTAATAAAATAGATTGTGCAGATGAATACGCTAGAGCACAATATTTACCATTGTTTTCAAGCAATCCCAATCATCAACCAGAGCCTGACCAGATGGCCTCACGGTTTTGAGGACGAAAGGTGCAGCATCCGATCCAAAAATTAGTTTGCCGATGAGTTCGATGCTACTGTCAAGGTGTGTTCTGTGCATCGTCGTCTCAGTGATCTCCGAGAGAATTTCCTTCTTTTTGTTTGACCCCTCCTCTGATCTGTCATACTGAAAGCAAACACTAGGTTATTAAGATATAAAAACAATGCAAGGGGTTAAAAAGGTGCTCAAAAACAGAATCTGCAGTGTTGAAAGATGGGAACTGCATGAAAAGATCGACAAGTGGGTCTAAACCAGTTAAAACCTATTGAAACTACCATGTTTCCTACTACATATGAAATCCATGTACATATAGTTTTTCTCTCCACTGCTCTAAGTTCACGGGTTAAATATAACATTATTGATCAATATGTTAGAAATCATGGTCACTCACACTTTGGGGTGAGCATTCAGTTAATTCGATAGTAAATTAACTGAATTAATCAAAAATCGATTTAATATTAATTAACCGAATTGAATCAAAGTTTATATGAATTAACTGAATTAATCCCGAATTTGTTTAAAAAACAATAAAAAAAATTTATACAAAATTAAAATCGAATTAACCGAATGCTCACTATCACATATCCCTTGGTATTAAGTCCTTAGAATGCATTGATGTTGCTTTTTGCTCGTCATCAAAATCACAATGTTCATATTAAATCGTTTGGTCTCCAAGTTAAATCATTACCACGAATGGAAATAGCATAAAAATAATAAGAAGGGAAAACGAAGTGTTCTTCACTCACCATGTGCCATAAGAATAGGAGGTCAGCATCTCTCTGATTGATGACTCCCATCTGCGTGCTGAGGCGAAGTGCATTCTGAGTTAAATTGGCATTGGCAGGGTCAAAGCCCTGGTAAAGGTACAACTTCTCAGGTTTTACAATCTTATCACCATACTCCATCACATGAGACCCTGCACTGTATGTTTGCTGGTTCGATGTCCTCATCTTCACCTGAACACATTATCAGAGAAACACTTAGGAAAAAAAACAAGAGGACTATCTATAATAGAGAGTAACAGGAACTTACTGACTCGTACTGTTTTCCAACCGTTTCTTCCTTTAGATTGTGATTCTCACTGCCATAAATATAATTAGAAGTTTAGCAGTGCCATCATATTGAAAAGACTCCTAAGTTTGGAGGATTTCTACCCTTAAAAACAGGAATACCATTACAAATGGAAGTTCTGGCTCCTTTTTAGCTTTTAAATGAGTTAGCACACCAGGTTATGTGTCAAAATTAAGAACCAAATATGACTTTTGCAGCAGTAAAAGGTACAATCTGTTATTGTGACAATGGTCAGCACACGCTAATTTCTTGACAAAGCTTTTCAAGAAAGACTAAGTTATGGCTTTGTGAAGAGTAAAAGGTAAAAAGCATCCAATGTTTGAAGCAAAATTCTCTTGGGGCAATTTTAAACAAAGCAAAGTTATGTCATAAGCAAGACTAAAAAGTGTAGCTATTCTGTAATGCACTAACATCTTGTAATTAAACCTAAGTTACTAATCAGAAAATTCTACAGTTTGAACTTGGATTCGATGCTCTAATCCAATTTTTTGTACTTCAGTGCCTCTTTGTTGTTTCATCTTCAAAGAAACAAAATCACTGAAGAAGGAAATACATTTTTTTTAAAAAAAATTTCTTAGCAGTACCAAATAATCTGATGTCGGCCCATTAACATGAAAAAAAATAAATCAAATGCAATAAAATGTTTAGACCTTTGACAACAGATATGACTTGTTTAGGTATAAAACTCAAACCTGTCTTCCATCCATGCAACACTGTACAAGTCTCCAAGGCAAGTCATATATTCCGGTGGTGGTGGAGGATCCATCCCAGGACAGTAGGTTCCCCAGCTGCTTTCAAAAGCATTGGATGCTGTTGTCACATATACATTAAGGTCTTCTGGCATTAAACCTTCAAAGATACTGCCACTCTCACATGCTTCCACATAAATAATCTGTTCAAACGAACACCAACAAAGATCAGCAATTATATTTATAGTATAGCATAACCATAGGGCTAAATTGCTATGTAATACAATTGTCTGACCATTTCTTTGTAACTCTTGGATGCATGCTTCTTCTTCAATACTTCAATGAACTCAGCAGCATAAAGATATGGCAAATTGGGCATTCCTGTATTTGAACAAGTGTCAGCATAATTAACCAGCATAAAAGTTGGCAATCAAAATGACACAGAAAGTTGGAACCTACCAAGGACCCCAGGTCCTCCATGATCGGAGTAGAAGATAAAGATCCTATCATTGGATTTACTTTCTATGACCTTTCCACTTCCACCTTCTACAGCACCCTTATCACCCAAAATCACTGCATACAGGTTACTGGTATTGACTTGCTCCTTGGTGTAGTCCTAAGAACCGTAAGCAGTGTTAAACACTAGAATTGAGGTTTTAATGTCAAAAGATGGCTGACAATGTTAGCACATACACAATAAACATAGTGGGTTCTGTCAAGAAAAGAAAACAAGAACATGGCAGACAAAATCAAGAGAAGATCAAGTAAACAATTAGATAGGAACGGATAAGATAGAATTATTATTATAAAATTATATATCAAAACAGCTCTTGTAAACAAGTTTCAAGTAATGAAAAAAAATTCAAGAGCCAAGAATCAATTAGAAGGAAAGGTTGCAAAAAGGCTGGCAAACCTTGGGAATTCTCATCGCCACTCTTTAGGATTTCCAAAATCTGCCTCTTACCTCAAAACAGAGTGGAAGTTTCAGAAGGGCGATGGCCCAAATGCATTTCGTTGAGTCCTTGAATCTTTCAATAATGACAATTTACCAGCCTCAAACGTCATCTCAGTCAAATAGCTTTGGCACAATGTGAGACACTTATGCGAGACACCTCTACCAAACAGACACCTCTACAACAGCACAATGCCAAAATTGGAACATGAACAGACAAAATAAACACTATAGATAAACTTTACTAGGCCTGGTTTCTCTCCCAGTGATTCATTTTCCCATTGTAAAAGTCGTATGGCTTCAAATGATAAAACCACCACATCTAGGTACTACACAAACACGATAACATAGCACGAGAACCTAAGTGTCATATAGTATAAAAGACGTGACTTCTCCAATACAATGTTAGCAATCTTGACCCACTAAACCACAAAATGTGGGAGGAGAAACACATAACCAAATAACAACACTAACTTAGGATTCAAGAAAAGAGGGTGACACTTGTCCAACTAATCGAAGTTGTGATGACATCCTGTACACCTATGCTCCCTATCAACCTGGGGATACTCCTCTAAATGGATGTGTTCAGGCGGTCCAAAATAAAATGGTATAGCTCTCCCCCACTCTCATATTGCTCAGAAGCACTTCGAAGCCATTTTATGACAAACTTTGTTAACTACCTATTCTCCCTTCCGTAATGATGCAACCTACTGTGGCATAGATACCAATTGCAAACCCATCTCTAATCTGTTTGAGAAAGCTACATTTTAGTCAGTGTACCATGCCCAGAACAATATCCAAATCCTTTGTGTCACTCACTTAGAGCATAAGAAACTAAATCAGCTTTCACATTCTTTCACAAACCAAACCTCTTCTATTGATCCTCTTTGGTTGCAGCTATTCACCAATGAAGCTACTAATTTCAAAGATTTTTTTTTTGTACATTGCATCTAATCTGAGGTTGGAGGCTCTGGATCTTTAGGCATTTTTCCAAATCTTATACAAGGTTTTTTTTTTTAATTTGCTTTCATCAAAAGACTTCCCCTGTGCAAGTGTAAAAGACAGCAAATTTTCCCCCTTTAATCAATTTCTTTCACTAGTTTTGCTACCCGAAATTGTAAGGAGAATACATCAGATGTATCTTAGGGTAAGATTATTTGGTGATCCAGCAAAAGGGTAAGTAATTCACCTAAAGACAATGTTCACTCTTGTTTTAATTTTTGTCTAGTTGTTTTTAATTAGATTGCTTCATCAAGACTATCACTAGCTAGAACAACTAACACCTAAATGATGCAGTATGGACACTTTGTTACTCTTCAGGTTACTAACAAAAGAGATTGAATTCATAGCAGGACCTATCATCTTAGTTCAATTGTTCATTCCATGGCATAGAAAAGAAAACCAGGACACCCACTTCATCTCTAAACCGAAGAAGATTGTATGCAGGTTCACCGACGACTAATTGAGCACACAAGACATATCAGAGCAAATAGGAAGCAAGGACACCTTCTACCTTGGGGACGCCAGCATAAACATCTTGGCCCTGGGGGTGATTGAGGATGACTCCCTTCCTGGGGTTGAGCGGGTTGTCCGCGATGTCGTCATACATCATCACCACTATGTTCTCCTCCTTCAGCCCGCCTTTCCGCAGCAGCTGGTACGCGTGGCACACGTCCGCCTGCATTTCCACAAACCGAACCGTCGTCTTCAACCTGCCCTCTATCGCCGGCCATGTGTTCGTCGAAATAACGCAGTCACGGGCGGTGCGTACCTGGTGCCGATAGTTTCCGTAGCCCGAAGAGCCAGCCACGAGGAGAGCCCAAGTGGTTCCCGTCTCGTCTTCCTCCGTGGTATCAGGGATGGGCCGATCAGACGGCAACCGGATGGTCGGCTCGACATCAGGAACTAGGGCTGGCGAAATCGCCAGCAGCATTGAAGCGAAGCAGAGGAGGGTGAGGCAGGCGGCGGCGCGGAAGGAGGTTGTCGCCATGCTGCGGGATGCGAAGGAGGGCTGCGTGGGGAGTATTGGGGCGAGAAGGGGTTAAAAAGAAGGGCAGGGAATGGAGGGCGAGGTGGCGCCGCCTGACGCTAGTCCTCTCTGCCCTTGCGCAGCGGCATGCAGCGCGAGGGGGACACGTGGGAGGCGCATACGGGCAGCGAGGATACCGCGCGAAGCGAACGCCCATGTCGCCACCTGTGCGCCGATTCCGTCATGCTCTGCTCGCGCCGCTCTCGCTCTCGCTCTCCCTCTCCTCCGTCCGTTTTCGCCGCAGCAGGCGTTTCCCTGCATCGGGCGGAGCGGAGGAACGGGAATGGGCGGTGGCCAGGATCGCCTTATGGCCATTATCTGAAAGCAATCCCTGTCTTTGAGATTTCTCAAAAACACCCCTGTTAACTACTTTTCTAATTTTCTTGATATGGAAAAATAAACCCATTGTTTCGTCTCCATTTCCGGGCTTCCTCGCATCTCCGTTTTCATTCTTCGCCAAAACCCTAGTCCATCGGTCGATCTGGTCGTTGCTTCCCCGAGAGCCTCTAATTCGTCTCCGAATACCCCGGTGAGCTACCTCCTCCCCTCTCCCTTCCGTTTCCCTATTCCTTTCCTAGCTCCGTCTGTGATTAAGATCATTCGGTTTCTAATCGAGGTTTTCTTGTGTTGTTGATTGCGCAAGTCCGGAAGTTTCTTGACAGAAAAATTCTTCATTCTAAATAAGTTTCTGAACTAAATATCTGTTGATTTTGAATGCAGTCGATTCCTTTTTCTTTATATTTCCGTGGACGTTTTCCTGTGTTTCCACTAAACGTAGGAATCTTAATATTGTATTTTAATCCTTCCAATGTCTAAGTTCAATCTTCGTTCTCTTTGTTGAGTTAAAAATCTGAACTCCATTTCATTTTTTTTTTCTTTTGGGATCTGATGCGGAATTCATGTACATCTTACATGTTGAAAAGAACAACTTTTTACAAATGAGGTATGATGCAGTGGGATGAGGAGGGGCCCAAAGACGATATTTAGGTTAAGGTGACGTGACAATTAAAGTTTTGGCATACGTGATGGTCAAGGTCTTGGACAATGTGAAGGTCAAAGGGAAAGGATACTCCGCCTGGCCAAGCCCAAGGACGGTCAGATCCCCCAATACAGTCTTACAAAGATTGCACCAAGTTCAACTTACACGTCAATGGGTCATAGTAAGGACCCGGTTGGTTATAAGCAGGTCTGATTAATACACGCTTAATCTCCATAACCAAAGCGTGGGATTTCCTTAGTTAGTTTGTTGCTGATCGAGCCTAGATTCACCACTCTCTCCCGACCGGTGCAAGCTTGTTTAGTGTGCCTCGGGGAGGAATAACATCCACCCGACCTAGAGTGATATTGGTCGGAAGAATTCATATTCCCACGTGCATAGCGTGCGCCTAGTTAGGGCATCACTAGTTAGGCACCTCATCCCTTAAATACGCTCCATCACGCTAGCGACCTCCTGACGAGGGAAAATCCTAGTCAGGTCCTCACAGATTTTAGGAGACTTCATGAGTATCACAAATACCCAGTCGGCTAACAGCCGGTCGGTCACCCGTACATTTGGATTCATTTCTTAGCAGGAAGGTCTTCTTATCATATAGTCGATTTACTCGAGAACCGATCCAACCCTTAAACCCCATCACCTTCATACCCATCTTAAACCCGAGCGGTCGATTAGGCACATTCATAACCTTGTCAGAGAATCGTATTGGCATGAGAATATTCCGCCTACCTAGCATTAAGAAGCCTCCATAAGGCTCCCATGATGGCATCCTTGTCATCCTTACACCCGACACTTTCTGACAGGAAAGTTCCTTGCCTACTTGATACAACCGAGACCTAACAGGTAGTATAAAAAGGTACGCACGCATATTAAAAAAGGACTTTTGACATTTTTTGTACTTCTGACTGCTAAGAGTACTATTCATCTTCTTCTTCCTCGGCACTTTTTGCTTGCTACTTGCTACTTTTTGCTTTCTGCATACGACATCTTTTGCATCGAGGAC
>JBAMIE010169932.1:0-15165 GCA_037177295.1 Kaempferia parviflora | reverse complement strand
GGCGTGCCGATGCTTCAACCAGATACTATCTTCTGATCTCTAACTCTTTGATTATCTGTTGTCTATCCTGCTGTTTACTTCGGTGCAATAGATTGTTACTCAATCCTATTACTGTTCACTGTATTATTTACAATAATTACGACGGAAAATTCTATCAGTAATCCCATTTTTTCTTGTAGTGAATTTTGATCATTATTCTTCACTGGTTTGTTTTTTTTATAGTTGAAAGCGAGATTGTTATTCATGGTTAAGCCCTCCAATGGTAGATCAAATATCTAAAATATAAAATTCAGCTGTGGTGTACCGTGAGTAGTTTTTTCCTTAGCGGATAGTGAACCTAATAATGATACTTTACTCATTTATCCATGGCCAATAGAAAATTTATGTGAAATTGAATACGTCATTTAATTTCAAAGTTAATCGGGTGACTTGCCTCGTGTCAATTAAATCTTGATTATGAATGTCCCATAAGATATTTTAAATTAGAGATTTTGATTTTGGAGTACGTTTATAAATTTAATAATCTACGATGAGACTTTTGAGACAGCAAATCTGTTGCTGCAATATGGTTAGATCAACACAATTTAATATGTGTATCTCTGAAATATAAGATACAATGTTGATAGGTCACCAAATAATGGTATGGAATTTTTTTTTTCTTTTAACTATTTTTTTTCCTATTGCAGGAGCAAACAAAAAAGAAGAAGGGATTTAAATGGGGATTTTAAAGAGGACAATAATGCAGAACAGTACGTTTATTTATTTTTTAAAAAACGATATATATTATATGTGTATTTATATAATCTATGGGGAAAAATAAAAAAAATACATTGTTTTCATTAAAAAGTCATCATAATTTTAAAAAACATCAAAATAATACTTCATCCTATATTTCTTCTAAAAAATATTCTTATTTTCAATATTATTATAGTAACTTTAACTAAAACTACTAAATATGTAATATTTTTTTTAAAAAAAAACTGATACAATAGAAAACAACTTAACTAATATTATTTGTTTGAATTATAGCATAATAATATTGGAGAAAAAATGATATTTTTAGATAAAAATAAAAAAATATATATTATTTTTTAAAATTTAAGTGTCCTTTTGACAATTACAAAAAAATAAAGGACCCTTTTTTTATCCTAATATAATTTAGCATCCTGTGTATTGCGAGTTTAATAAAAACGTATTTGACTAGCTAATTGGGATTAATCATATGGTAAAAACTGATTCGTTCATCTTCAGTGTCTCTATTAATTTTTTTAGACCAACACAGAGAAGGTAAATCACGGGTAGCTACTGACCATTAGTGTAAGTGGCCAAAGCATGGGAAAAACATCGGACGTGTCGAATTTCGATCCCATGAACTCATGTGGTAACTTCTTATGTTTTAATCATCGTACCATTCCGAGAGAACTTTAATTAGGATTAATCAAAGACTTATGGTTGCAAGACATTAATTATTATTGGCCAGTGGGAGTTGAGAGGATATCATGAGAATGATATGCCACTCATTATGATGATTCTATTAATTAATTCTTAACATGTGCCATAATATTCTACTCCCTGAATTAATCATAATTTATATCAGATTGGTAACAGAATTAAATAAGTCAAGTAGATCAGAATTATTTACAATTTCAGTCTTTTAAAATAAATTTAAATGAGAATACTTATTCAGATTTCTTCAACCATTTCGATAGGTTCTTGTCTCACTTTAGTGTTTTGATATTGAAATAGTTCGTTTTCCTAATAAAATCAACGGTGCTTCTAACATTACTCATATATCCTCACTTCGGAACATAAGAGTTCCTTGATGGACAATCCTGATGGCATGGACTTTAGAAACCCCGATAGCTAACCATGAGATAGAGATATATAGGAGTTTTATGTTAGCCCAGTAATATAATTGTTTATAAATTTAAAATATAAACTATAGTTCATTTCTCAACTTTTATATGCGTGAATGAGGTCGAATGCCGTTCATTTTCACCGAGTGATTATGAATTAAACTTTCTCCGGCGAAATCTCACAAAGAACAGCCATATCATCGTGCATTATTCCTCCTCAGGCAAGGCTTCGCCAGAAACAGTAAGAACTAGATCGGTTTTGTCACAGCTTCACAATGTCATTTCAATTAGTTGATAGACCATGATTCTGCAATTAGCTTACAAGACATCATTTGCATGATCCAGAAATCTTCTACAATGTTTCAACTTAATGGCATCCTTTCCCCATGGGTACCTTGTTATGCAAAAAAAATCACCACAGACGCAACAACCTTGTTCAAATCTAATGGGAAAAAAAAAAAAAACACGATTTGGAAACTAAGTTTTGTTTATGGCAACACAACAAATAATAAACAGTGCATCACTTAATTGTTATTCCATCAAGGCATCACAAGACGCGGGAATATTCGTCCAGATCGGGAATATTCGTCCAGATCTCTAGTTTACTTGTACATTTCTGTTGTATAATTTCCAATTTTTGAATGAAAATTGAGTAGTTATTTCCAATGGGATCACTAGATCAACATTTCAGGTGGCTGATGCTGCCAATCAAATTTGCTTAAGAATTGAATTTCTTGTTGGTTCCAAAGAAAATTTCGTAGAATAAAATAAGGTAAAAAAAATGCACTCCAATGACTTCAACCCTTTGCATGTAAATTTTGTACTATGATATCTCCGACTAGCGAACATGGAAACAAGATGTTAAATCAATGTAAGTCAACATACAACTACAAACAGCCTTTAGGATACACCTGAGCCTGACTGACTGCGTCCACGAGGTCTTGCAAAAAGTTAGCCAGATTTCAGAGTGTTGCTAAGCCTGAATTAAAAAAGAAAAAGAAAAAGAAAAATAAACAATCATTCCAAGTGAAGCAGGTTATGTTAAAACACTATTAAATAATTTTTTTTTAAAAAAAAACTTAGTTATGTGATCCTCATTTGCTAGTACTTAATCTGCATATCAAAAAGGTTTATAGAGGATACCAATCCAAACCCTCGAATAGCCCTTCTCCTTTTATAGCTGAAGTTTTGAAGATAGCCCACTGCCGATTTTTTATCTTGTGAAGTTCCAAGGCTTCTGTTATTGCAGCATCGTCCAAAGCACCAGGAAGATCCTGTGCATTTATAGATAAGATCTCATTGCATCTTTAGTGATACAACATAATACTTCAGTAAGCTCTCAGACAATGGAAGGAAATGAGTGAAAAGCATCAAAAGATTATAAAACTCAACTTCCCTGTATAAAAAAGGTAGGGAAAGAAGAGAAATAAGTACTTGTCTCAGACGGGAGTAATTCAGTCACCTGTTTGTTAGCATACACAAGGACAACGGCACCTTTTAGCTCTTCCTCCTACAAAAAAAACATTAAAAAAAGATGGATTACCATCATAGATACAGCCATAAAATAAATATGTAAATTCATCCAATGCAATATATTTGATAGAAATCTATGAAAATTTACAGTGCTTTGCCAGCATACATATGCCTGATGGGAGTGTTACATGCTGTTCCGCTGAATCCAAATTGTAGCTCTAAAATTAGATGATCATCATATGATATAGGGATCAGAGATTCGATCATGATCTTGTCCATGTGGAACTTTTTATGTTATTGTTCCATCAAAATAACGGGTTAAGAAACTAATAATCCAAAAACATACATAGTTCTTTAATGGATAGTATTATGACTCATTCCCAATGCTCTTAACTTCCATATAAGTTATTTATTATCTTTTGAGGTTATTATATTTAGAACCAGATGGACAAAATGACCACAACTACATGTTATAAATAAGACTGTAGCATGAACTTCTCCAAGTGTGACAAGAAAAGATAATAAATAACAAATAAAAGTAAATAAGGATCAGAACTCATCACAGCATGCTGAAATCTTGTAGTCATTTATATTCCAAATCTCTAAGATCCAATCTATGAACAAGATTTCTAAGATTCCAACAATGTTTGGCACTTAGTGCTACAGTTGCTAAAAAATTTATTTGACATCCCCCCACCCCCCACCATTTTTCAATTACTAGCCATATCTCTTGCAGTTATCTTCTTTGTTTAATCTCGTAATCATTCATATTCTAACAATCTCAGATCCAAAACTAAAAGCAAGACTTCTAAGTTTCCAACTCCTCTATTTGGCGCTTAATGTGTACAGGTGTCAATTTTTAGTTTAGGTTTTCTGTTCCCCAATTTTTCAATTACTAGCCATATCTCTTGAAGTAACTTCATTGTTCTCTGTAGCTATTGGTGATGGGAACCATGGTTTGCAAAATCACGATCTGGATTGTAGGATATCCGATATCAATTGGGATCGGATTTTGTAGTGGAATCGGACCAGGATTGAGAGGATCACTGGGATTGTGCAGGATTGGGAGGATCGTGTAGGATCGCTATGATTCTACACCTTGAGAGGTTATAATTTCAACTCGGGTTGAACCACGGGACGTACAATATATCAAATCTAGAGATCTACATTTATTACCAGATGTAACCTGTAACCGCCCAATCTTGGGCCCAAAAAACATCGTTTAAAGTCTTTTCAAAGGCTCCAAACAATTTTTGTCACTGTAATAGGATTATTTGCGTCTTTTGCATTGTTAGGGTTTTAAGACTATTTAAAACATTTGTTTAGTTGATATTCAACAATTTTGATCATCACAAATATTTTCTTTTGTTCCCTTCCCCAAAATTATAAATTTTGAATGTCTATTTCCAAGTATTCTGCTAAATCAACAAAACTTTAGAAGATTGTTTTCATCATTCGTGTTTGAATCAACGGAATCAATATCCGATCCACCTATCCAATCCAATTCACCTATCCGATCCCACATAAGATCACAATCCTACAAACTATGATGAGAACCATTACAACAATCACATAGTGGTGATCGTGAAAATTCAAATATGAATACTTTCTAAATGAGTTCATTGTCGATTAATCTTTATCTTTAATAATGCATTAACAATTGAGATTAAGATGCATGAGAAATGGTAATTTTCATGCACACCAAAATTTGAGTCCAAACACAGAGAGTAGCATATATTCAATCAGCAGGTGAACTAAATGGCATGACAATAAAAGAAACAAGAAGTGACTATCGACTTGTGACTAACATTCCCAAAGTATTTAACCTTTGACATTTGAAGAAATCATCAAATCTATGATGTTATTGCCTATGATAATTCTGATAAGTGGTACTTTCTTTCTGTTATCAGAGTCATGCATGCAAATGTTATTGAGTTCTTCAATCAAGTGACTATATAATAAAATTCTGTTGTTGGGCAACAAGATTGTAAATGGTATGCAGCAGCACATAGATTCTAGGTCTTACTTAGCTCATGTCATTTAGAATCCATAGCTAGTTCAAACTAACAAAACAGTGGTCTTCAAGAGATGAGTTGGTTTTCAAGGATGGAAGCCAGTAGATTTTTCAAGTGTTGCAAAAGGTTTGCCAGCTTCACAGAAATAAACACCCTACCATACATGAAGAAAATGATACATATTTGGATGCAGCAGCATAGTGCCTAAAGGACATAATAAACCAGTGATGTCGAAAATAAATTTGATAACTATATATTTGAAAACAATATGTGGACACAGAGTCAAGACCATTAAATTCCTTATTGAGTATAATGATCATCTGATGTGGACTTAATGGATTTTCTTAGTAAAGTTTCTGATTGCCTACTTTAATGTCTGGTGCAATTGGCTGTCATCTAACTAGTACTACAAAATAAAAAACATACATTTGCAACTCATGTACCTCTAAGATAGCATGGAATTCATCCTTAGCTGTAACCAGCCTGTCAGTGTCACTCGAATCAACAACATATATGATAGCTTGAGTGTTTGGAAAATAGCATCTCCAATATGGTCTACAAAGAAGCATGATGACTTTAGTTATTATAGTGCATCAATAAGTTAGTGCATATGCCAAAATAAATAAAACAATATCTGTGGGTATACATTTGACTTTGACTGACCAATGACCTAATCCAGCTATGACTCACTATTAGTATATTGGTCAAACTAGTGGAATCAATAAAATCATATGTTTATATTAAAATATTCAAATATCTGAGAGATTAATGATATTATGAGAAAATTTAAAATGTCATAATTCACATAATATTAAAGATAATACAAATTTGATTCAGAAATTGAGTTCATGCATGAACAAACTAGGATAATACTCTCACAGAAAAAAATATCCCTTCCAATTTTTCAAGGACACTAAATCCAATATGAAACATAATGAAGAACCAGCACGTGTTGATGTGCAGAATATGAGCTCCAAAGTCCAATCTAGAGTAGAATTATTTGAGATGAGAGTTTAAAATTGTGTTCCCTTAGAGAGGTAGAAACTAGAAAAGAAAAAAAGGTAGGGATGGAAAATGAAGTAAATAACTAAAAAAAACCTATTTTTCTCTAGTAAAGAAAGAATGGAAACAAAGAGAAATTAGGAAATGTATTATATCCTCATTTATTTTCTAAAAAAGTAAAAATCAGACAACACTTGAAGAGATGGAAAATGGACTCGAGTTAGAGCTTTGCCAGGTAGTTGTGATGACAACTTTCATATATGTGAGAGAGCAAAAGGGGGAAAAAAAACCTCTCAGTTCCTTTCCACACCTCTCTCCAAAAAAATGCATATTTTTTCTATCATTCTTACTCCTTTCTCTAAAAGGAAACGCACCGCAACAGGAAAGAATTTGACAAGGGACAAGTAAATTTAGAAGATGCAGAAACCATGGTAACATTGACAGGTAAAAACTGGAAAGGGGCTACCTGATACTTGTCTGCCCACCTGGTCAGTTAAGCAATAAAGTCATGTCAGAAACAAAATCATCAAAAGATACAACAAACAGCAAAGAAGGTTTGTAATATATAAGTCAAGATCACTTCATATCTATCCTTAAAAGAGGCAAAAACAACTAACTACCTAACAAACAATTAATTCAAAGTAACTAAAATTACATATCTATCCCATAATTTAATTCTCGTAAGGCCACATTGACTACTAATATCTAGATTTTTCATTTTTGATTGTGCTCACTAGTTAAGAGTGCCAATGTAGTCTTACAATAAATAAAATCAAGATCCAAGTTCATGAGGTTGACTCAAATCCTAATGCAATTCTAAATCTCTTTGAACCGACATTGGTGTTATCCTCAACAGAATGCAAACATCCACTAGGATAGTCAACAGTGCATCCATTAATAAAGAATTGAAAGTTTTAATGCAAAGAACTGCTTTATTTTATGATAAATCTCTGCATATTATAAATAAATACTATATCATAACCAAACACGAAATGTTATGGCTGGCATTAGGCTTGGTAGGCCAAACTTCAACAATAAGTACAAAGGGGTTTGATCAGGTTAGCATCTAGTGTGGCATTCGATACAAGCTAGGCAATATATCAACTGTAAACAAATGGAACAATCAATTATGCAAACGCCAATGGGTTTTGACGGACAAAGTAAGCGCTCCTCAACCAAAAGAAAAGCAAGAATTACTTTGATTCCAAAGTGAATTTTTTTTATATCTAACTTGAATCCATGCAAGAAGGGATCAAGTAATGCTCATCAATTAGGTAAAAAGAACTATAACTAGTTTTATGCAAGTCTATCAATAATCCTACTCATTACCATAAACTAGCTTCAATTCCTATTTTTTTTCTTAGCATTGCGCCATTGAAGAACAAAACATTTCTTTCTAAGTAATATCGATCCATTTCCTTAACCCAATAACCAGTACAGAGGCTCAAAAAAATGTGCCAGCAATGAGCACCAAACCCACATTCTATGATCAAGAGGCTCCAATTCACATTTGGTAGATCTAGTTCATCTTCATTCCTGAATGAACCATGAAGCTCGCTAAAAAAGAAAAGTGGAATGCTTACATCTTAAATGATCGATGCTATCACAAATATGCATCACAGTCATCATTCTAGGATCCTATCGAAACATCACTAAGATAAATGATAACACCATTTAAACCTAACTAAACATCAACCACAAGTGTAGCAACAAAATCTGCTCAATTTACCATGTCAATTTAAAGACAGTAGTATCTACTAACAGAAAGCATTTAGATCAAACAAAGAAATATCAGAGAATAAATGACGTACCCAAATCCCATACTTGCAACTTGATATTGTTGTATTGCACCGTTTCGACATTAAATCCAATCGCTGAAACAAAACAAATAGAAATGGAACAAGACTACCAACAGTTGGAATCTTCCAAACTTCAAAATGGAGAGAGAGAGAGAGAGAGAGAGAGAGAGAGAGAGAGAGAGAGAGGAGATTCACCGACTTGGTATCGTAGAAACAACTTCGCCCATCTGAAGCCGATCTGAAACAAAACACCAGATCAACCCCACAGATCCAAGGAAATAGTGAAGGAACAAGGGAGGGCGGGGTGTAACTCACAGAGGATGGTGGTTTTCCCGGCATTGTCGAGGCCTAGAACGAGGATCCGTGCCTCGCGGTTGCCGAAGATCGAGGAGAGCATCCGGGTAAAGAGGATGCCCATCTCCTTTATCTCAGATCCGAGGAGCAGAAACCCTAGTCACTGAGATCGGTTAGGAATCAATTAGAGCAACTGCGAGGAGAGCATCCGGTTGAAGAGGACGCCCGTCTCCTTAATTCAGTAGGTGCGACAGAGATATACTCAAGGAGATCTCAGATCCGAGGAGCAGAAACCCTAATCATTGAGATCGGTAAGGAATTAATTAGGGATCAGAGAAGAAGAAGAAGAGAGGTGAACGAGACAGAGCATGAGAAAGAAACCTTGGAGAGGATGAAAGGAGCTCGCAATATTCTTCCGACGCTAGTTCTTCCAATCTTTAGTGCTGAAAGAAGTACTTCGTGACCCACAAAATACCCTTTAAATACTCCTCATAATTAAATATTTTTTAAAAAATATTTAAAATAAATAACAAAAATACCTACTATTATTATTATTATTATTATTATTATTATTAAAAAAAATGACACTTCATTTAAAAAAATGATATATTGAGAGAAATTTTAGCCTGCACACACTTATATGCACGATCGTGCTGGACCATCGATGTAGCATCCTGACGCAGTATTAACTTAATTTTTGTAAATCATCTCTCCTCTATTTCCTCTCTTCTGCATGCAGTGCGTCGTTATTTAAAAAAAAATAGCGTTGTATAGAGTTGTTCTTTAAAAAACAGCTTTGTCGCGGAGCTATTCTTAGAAGAACAACTCCCTCGTAGAACCGTTTTTGGAAGAATAGCTTCGAAGAGATAAAAGCAGTTCTCTCGTGAAGATGTTTTACAAAAAAACAGCTCACTCGTTGAGCTATTTTTGAAAAAAAAAAAAAACCTCATTCACGGAGCTATTTCGTTGAGTTGGTTTTTCAAAAACAACTCTACGTGGGAGTTGTTCTCTTTGCTGTAGAAAAAACAGCTCCACGAGGGAGCTTTTCTCTTCGCGGAGTTTTTCTTCCAAAAACAACTTTACGAGGGAGCTGTTCTTCCAAAAAAAAACTCTACGAGGGAGTTGTTCTTCAAAGAAAAGCTCCATGAGAGAGCTGTTCTTCAAAAACAGCTCTACGAGGGAGTTATTTTTCAAATAACAGCTCTACACAGCGTTATTTTTTTTCAAAAATAGCTCTGCACATCGTTATTTTTTTATAACAGCGCCGCACTACATATAGGAGAAAGAAAATAGAGGAGAGAAAGTTTAAAAAAATTAAGTTAATACTGTGTCAAAATGTCACATCAACTGTCGTGCACGAACTTATATATAAATATGTGCAGACTAAAAATGTTGACATTGGTCGAAATCATTAGAAATTAAAGTAGTTACTTTATTTAAAATTGATTCGAGTAAATTGTTTTGGTTGAAGTAAATTTGGTCGAATGCTTTAATACAAAATGATTAATAGTACTTAATAAAATTGTTCTATTAGTATTAATTAATTTTATCCAATTAGCATAGTACATTTATGAAATTTTGATCACTATTAAAATAAATTTAACTATAATTATTTAATAATTTAAGTATATTAAAATAATTTTGACCAAAATTAAGTGAAAGTTTTTTAAAATAGAGTGTTTTTTTTTAATTATTATACGAATATTTAATAATTTGGGCAAAGAATGATGACGCAAAAAAAAAAAAATCACAAGATGTGGAGTATCCCGCGACGCCTTATTCTGGACCACTCCCCAGTCTCCACGTCTGCACCCGGGGCGAGGCAACGACCTCTCTCTTGCGAGCGAGCGAGGAGAGAGAGAGGTATCGAAGGAGGAGATGCTATCCATGGAGCTTGTCTTTGTCCGTTCTCCTCCCACTCTCGGCGTGAATGCATCGCCTTCCTTGCTTCCCCTCCATAGCCGGCGCCCCGCTCCATTCCTCTCACCAAGGCGTCAGCGCTTGTTCGTTGTACGTCCTCCGGCTCCTACATCACCACCCGTTGCCCTAGCTCACAACGGGACCGTCACGTCGGTGTGAATCTCTCTTTTTCTTCACTTTTTCCGCGAGTTCCTATTTTTTGTGTCAATGAGGACTTAATTTTGAGCCCTAGATGGGCAAAGCCTTCGCCCTCACCTTCTCTTCCATCTTTGTCCCGATTAATTCTTGAATTTGGGATCATAAGCGAATTTTCTTCACTGTAGATGTCCACGAGAGGAGCCATGGTGTACTGGAGAACAGTATTAGCATGGAAAAGCTTTTGTTTTTTGTTTTTACATGAACTGTTAGTTGATAAAGCTATAGGAAGGTTGCATATTTGTAGTATGTATTTCTTTGGTTTGCAATGCAAATTTATATACACAAGTTACCTCCTGGCTTTCCAAATAGAAGGCAATATACATGGCCATCGAAAGAATGAAAGGTGAAAATGGAAAGCATCGATCAGTGCTGAAAACATGGGATTTTGCAATAGCTGAAATCCTAAATTCTCTACAGCTAGTTGTTTTCATTAAGAACCACTTCTCATAATGAATTGTTAATTAAAGCTAGCCAATAATTCTCATGTTTAAAAAAAAACCTTAAGAAAAGCTGATAATATAGGAAGAGAGGCTAACTGAAGTAAGTTGTATTGTTTACAGTGGGAGGTCTACACATTGTGCTTTAAATGATTTGCAACTGGGAAATCGAGTACTTAGAGTGTCGTTTGGCTTGGGAGATATCAACAAGGATAATCTTGGATCTATATATTTCTTGTGTCCTTTTATCTTAGTTTCGATAGGGTGGTTACAACTTATAAGGGTTCTGTTTAGGTTATATGGTACAATCAAACAGTCATCAATTGATATGCACTTAAATTCAGTGAACCTAACCTAGCTGGAATCTATTTCATCCCTGTCGCAATTCTTCTTTGAGAGTATAATGATTTCCATGTGGCTTTCTTAACTTTTTTTTTTCCAATTAGTATTGGCTACAATGAACATAGTTCTGTAAATCATATTTGTTGATTAAATTTGTGTACTTTTCAAACTGTAGCAAGACAATGGGGTTTACACAGTTGGCGATTTTATGACCAAGAAGGAAGATCTTCATGTTGTAAAGCCCTCTACACCAGTTGATGAAGGTAACAATTGTTAACATTTTTTTTTTCTTTTTGTCCCTGGAAATTTTCTGAATCAACACATCAAATGAAATGAATAGCACTGGAGCTCTTAGTAGAGAATAGGGTCACCGGCTTTCCTGTGATTGATGATGACTGGAACTTGGTATGCAATTTTCTTCGCTGCATTTCTTTTGTTTTCAGTTATCAAATACTTCTTTGTGATAGTCAAGCATTTTGTTGGCACAGAAAATTTTCTCCATATCTTAACTATTATTTCACTATGTGAAACTTGATTCATCTTTTTTCATGTTTTACCATATGACTTTTTAAAGAGGTTGATATCTTTCAGTTGATCATAAAGAAGTTATGCTAGAAATTGAAGATTCTATCTTCTCTTTGTAGTTATAGGAGGGATTTGAATATTTAACTTGTACAGTTCTCCTAGAAAAAATGAACTATGGAATAAAAATGTTGGAATAATGGAGAATAGAACAACGAATTCAAATGAGTTTATCATATCACTTTTTTTTATACATATCACTTTTTTTCTTGAGAGGTGGATATATTTTAGTTGAGCATATAGTAGTTATGCTGGAACTGAAGGTTCTATCTTCTCATTGAGGGTTGTTAGTTATGTATAAGGAACGCCACTTTTCTCCTTTTTATTCCTTGAGGTTCAAATATAATAAAGAATGATATACTACATCATTTAGATGCAAAAGCAATTATGGCTTTTGTTATGAATAGTTGATTTTTGACAAATTC
This sequence comes from Kaempferia parviflora, assembly GCA_037177295.1. Taxonomy (NCBI): domain Eukaryota; kingdom Viridiplantae; phylum Streptophyta; class Magnoliopsida; order Zingiberales; family Zingiberaceae; genus Kaempferia; species Kaempferia parviflora. The sequence continues at coordinate 2,822 of JBAMIE010169932.1, read as the reverse complement.
TCTTTAAGAACAATAGAAATGGAAATGAAGATGTAATAGATATAAGTAAAGCTGATCTAAGTGAGTTGCCTTTTGTCAAAGGAAAAAAATGAGAGGGAATGGAAAATAAGGGCAAGAATTGATGGTGCTATACTCTGTTGCAGCAGTCTGCTCTCTACTTTCATATCCCTCTGACCTTTAGTTCATCGTTATTGGGTCCCGCAAATGTTGATTTTATTCTACTATATCTTGATTCCTCTCTACTGTGTGGAAGTTCATCTTTCATTCACTATGCTTATTTTGTTTGCCTTATTGTTTAATGCTTCACTTGTCCATGTTTGCCAATGAATTCTTTAATCATATGGTGCCTCTTTCTCTTTTGGCTTTGCAGGTTGGTGTGGTTTCAGATTATGATTTGTTAGCTCTGGATTCTATTTCAGGTTTTGTTAATTATTTTTCATTGTCAAAACTGAATGTATTGTGTATGTAATTCTATCAAACTAAAATGCATATTCTGTCTTTTTAGAGTACTGAGATTTTTAGGAATCACAATATGGAACAGATTGCTTGATTGCAAAACTTTATGCATGTCATAATTCTATAATATACTAATTTACTACCATCTAAGAGTGCTCATGTGCCATGCACATGAAAGAGGTGCTGTAAATGTAATATGGTTGGTAATATTACATGAAAACTTTATGTGGTCACTGGAAAGTGATAGGATGTTAGTCATATTACTCTTATTGCAACTGCAAGAATTATGGTTCCTTTCGAATGGTCTTATGCTGTCTGGGTCCTAGTGAAGGTGGATGGTTGATTAAGTTGATGGTTCATAGGCTAAATAGGTTCTTCAAGAGAGCTGATTTTTGTCGTCACTCGTTTGCAGTTGGAATTGTGACTTTCACTTGATTTTATTTTTTTTTAAAAAAAATCTAGGAGTAATTTCCTATAACTTAGAGCACTAAAGGTACCTAACATATTAGGAGAATGTCATGCTTAAGGCATCTTGAAACCATTATTTCTCAAATATTACTTTTACAACAAGAGTAATTATTTAGATTTCAATTTATAGTTCTATAATTCTATCGTAGACAATGCACTATCTAAAAGTTCCTATTCTTCTCAGGTAGTGGACAAACTGATACAAGCATGTTTCCTGAGGTTGATAGTTCATGGAAAGTGAGTCATATTTGCTTTCTTTGTTTCCTTGTAATACATATTATTTCTCTGCTCAATATATGTTTTTCAGAACAAATATGGTTAGGTGATACTGCAAATTTGGTTTGTTTGAGATATTTTTTGAAACAAGGTGAATTGTTGCTTCACTTAGCAGTAAGCAACATGGTCGCTTTTTTATCGCCCAAACTCTATAGTCTAAGATTGTTAGCTGTTTCCCAATACACTCCATGGTAGTGGTATTAGACTTTCAATAAATCATACATCTTGAATTAAGGATCATAAAGTGTCATCCTGTCAACATGTTAGTCCATAATTATAGAATGACATTAGTTAAAATAGCATATCATATTTAATCTGACACATAATCTCTGATAGTCAAGTCCATTAGGGGATTTTTTTTTTTTTTTCATAATATATGGTGATGCGATAAAATTGTTCTTTTTTGTTTCAAGAAATCCTGTAAGAAAATAAATCTACCTGATAAGGCAAGAGCTCATACATGGAACTTCAAAAGCCCTATTGTTGCTAGATTATATTTGCCTCTAAACGTAGTCATCGCAGCAACAAATTCCTATATTGTTTATTGGCTATGATGTGACATTAGGCCTATTGGTACTAGTTCCTTGTGGATCAGGTAGATTACTAATGGGAGCATTTTTATACTGTAATGTGCATTCTTTTTTATACTGCAGTTGGGAAGTGAAACATGCAGGAAGAAACATTTTTGTAAAATTTATTGTTTACCCAGACAATAACAAATTCTCGTGGATACATTGAGATATACGACCCAAAAGATACTATTTTGTTTCTTTTGGAATAATTAGACCTATTTGCACACTGAATTATGTGTCAAAATGCTGAACCTCACATTCTTATACTGTTGCAGACATTCAATGAAATCCAAAAGCTGCTACGTAAAACAAATGGTAAAGTTATTGGTGAGGTGATGACTGATGCCCCTCTTGTGGTTCGTGAAACTACCAATCTTGAAGATGCTGCAAGGTTCTACACAGTGTCGCCAATCTTTATGTTTCAGCAAGAATGTTGAACTGCTAAACAAATTGCAATTGCTAAATGCAGGCTGCTACTGGAGACAAAACACCGCAGATTTCCAGTCGTTGACAGTGCTGGTAAATTGGTATGTGATGTTCCAGTTAAATTGTGTATTTTTTTTTTTTTAGTTCTTGCTATTGAGGTTTCCAACATGGCCACTGAAGGTAGGTGTTATCACGAGGGGAAACGTGGTTAGTGCAGCACTCCAGATAAAGCATGCAAAGAGCATGAATTCTTGATTCGCGGATAGGAAGCACATATTAAAGGAGCCACAACGGATTATTAGACCGAACTGCTGCAGATGTCATGATCATTGAGAATAAGCTTTTGATGCATATTTATGTTATAAGTATCTTTAATTAGGATACATCAAAATAGGTATGGACAGTGATTATTGATGATGTGAAGCCTCAGTTATTTCCCTTTTTATATTTTCTCAAAAGAACATGAAACGTGGGCTTTGTTGTCCCCTGGGATAGATCCTACCATGGCCTGAGTCGGATCCGTTAAACGAGTTGGATTGGAATCGGCACCGGCCCATTTGGGGCTGGGTTGGTTACGGTTCCAATCCCAAATTAATCGTGAATCGGCGATTCGAATTATTGGTG
>JBAMIE010169825.1:0-15166 GCA_037177295.1 Kaempferia parviflora | reverse complement strand
TTTTAATCAAATTTAAAATAATCTTAATTAAATTAATAAAAAAAATCACATTTTAATATAACAATCTTTTATATTTAGTAATTTAATTAAATCGAGATAATTTATTTTAATATATTATAATAAATATGTCCTAATAAATAAAAATATTTTTTTAAGATTAATATTTATTTTAAAAAACAAAATAAAACGTCCATTTCATAAAAAAGTTGAAAAATAAGACGATTTGGTAACTGGTAACGACACCCCTGCTCATCGCGTTCGTTTCTGAGGAGCATCGGGCTTCCATCGCGGGGGAAGGGAAGGGAAGGGAACGGGCGGTGCTCACGCGGCATTGGCGCGCTTCTTCATCTTCTGGATTCTTCCGCCTCTCCTTCTATGTCCTCCCTCTTCTGCCATCGTCGCCGGCCGGAGGAAATGCCGCCTCCTCCCCCGTCTCCGCACGCCGCACCGCCTGGAAATGCTGGCGGTGGATGGCTCGCCAATATCGTCTATGGAGCGGGGAAACTCGTCTCTTCTGTTTTCGGCTCCGATTCCGCCTCATCCTCCTCTTATTGCTGCTCCTTGGAAGAGGAGGCCGATGGAAATTCGAGTAAACTGCCCTTTTTTTTTTCGTTTTCATTTCTGAAACTAAAAAAATTGGTACTGAGCACGTTAATGTGGCAAAGTTGTTATCTTGCAATCTTGCATGGGGAATTCGTAGATTATTCATCATTTGAGTCCTTCGAAGATCAACAGGACTCTCTTTCCCTTTTGCATTTTATATTGTCTCTTAGTTATGCATTTTATGATACATGTAATTAATTTGAAACTAATTGCACGACCCTTTTATCAGGACTTCTATTATTGAGCATATGAATTCTTAAATTGATATTGCAGATGAAGATGAAAATGTTTCTCCGGATCTGCGACAAAGTGAACAACTAAATGATGTAGATTTCTCATCTTTTTTTTTTTCATTTTAAAAATAGAAGTAGGAGAATCTTGCTGATGCTGAACAATCTTATTGTTGATATGAACCTGGTTAACATTGCTGGTAGATGTCAAGAAGTCATTTGTGCATATTTTCAGAAACTAAAAACATCATATTTCGTCAATGATTCGATGGAGGGTTCCATTGTTATTCTCAAAGAAGTTGGGAGCAAATCTGCGATAGAGCAACTGCTACTGCAAGAAACGTTTACTAGGTAATTATTGTGGATGGTTCTATCTATTCTGTTAATATGAATTTCCTTTTCCATCTAAATATTCATCTTTTTTTTTTTATGTAGCCTCCTGTAGGTTCATCCAATAACACGTAATTTTCAACTAATTTTCCTCTATATAGATGGCCTCTTCAAGATTCCAACATGGTTGTATATTGCCAATCTGCATTTAATTTCTCATTGTTAGCACATCAAGCAAAAGAAAAACAAAATAATTCCTACTTATTCTCATGCTATTCTTCAATTGAATTCAGGGGTAAAAATTTGCTAACTTTGCTGTGATAGTTATTCATATGAAAAACAGAAATGTGTATTAGTAAAAGGCAAAAGAACATACTCATTTCATGGTAAAACGAAAGAGATGCTTTCTTTTTCTACAGCTCGCAATCTAGAAAAGACATCTTCTCATAATTTTTTTTTGAAACTTCTTCTCATGTTCATTTAGTCTGCTATTTGTTGCTTTTAACTTGCTAAAATCATTCAGAAGTTTATCTTCTTAATGAAGATACTACAAGAAAATTTCAACTAACAATTCCTAATGAAGATACTACAAGAAAATTTCAACTAACAATTCAATGTCTATATTCTTTTGTGCAGTAAAACTTAGAACCATCAATTGTCAACTTGACTATAATACCTGTGCCTTTATGCTTCGGACTTATGTGCATTTCATTTTTCTTTTCTTTTGTTTTGTATTGTCCAGCAGGGATGAGTGCAACAGACTGATAAAGACAATCGAATCAAGAGTTGTGGATGATCATTCTGCAGAAGTTGATCCATGTCGTTTACCAAAAGACGAGTCTGACATGGTAGTTAGCAAGGATATTACTTACCCACAATTTTATCAGCCATTGCATCCTTCTGGAGATCTGCCAAAGAGTACATACTTGCCTTCTATTCTGAAATCCCTTTCCCCTACATCTTGCACTTGTCAAGCAGATGACATATTCCCAGATTCAGCCATAAGGAAAGTTAACAGATGGCTTGAGTCAAAAAGGTCTTCATCGAGCTCAAAAACTGCTTCTGATCATGGACCTTCTACTCTGCACACAGATATGCTTCAATCTGTATGCTCAATTGCTCACCGTTCTAGTTTTTTACAATATGCTTATGCATTGTAATGGATGGTGTTGTTGGGTCAAGTCTTTGTTGGATTGTTATCCATGCTAAATAACATTTTTATTATTTGTTAATTGAGCTTGTATTTATTTGATAGTTAGTTCTCCATAATGGTTAATTCCATGGAATTAGGTATTATTGCATTAATGAGAGCGTAGAAATATTTCTAAGTTGTTTAACAATGCCTGTTTTTAATACTTAATGATCATGTTCATAATGCCAGTCTGACAAACATTCCTATCACCTTTAGGATCTTGAAGGTTTGTGCCCGGTGGATGTTGCCAAATCATATATGAGATCCTTACCAGCTTGTCAGTCTGAAAATATAGATACAAGTATGTACAAAACTACACCATCAAGAGGAATGAGTTTGTGCAATGATAGAACTAATTCAACCTGTTATCATCCTTTGCCATCATCCAAGGTACTTTGAGCAAGTTATTTTTCCATATTACAAAAGAAAATGTACACATCTTTTTCTGTTAATTAGTAAAACACTTTAGAAATTGCATGTTCAATTCGCATTGCGACTTGTTTGTCCAAGTGACTCGTGTATTTAGCAATGGGAAATTGTTTACGAACTTGTTCAATGGAAATACTCATCTTTTTGCTACACCAATTTTCATCTTTCCTAATATGTGAAGTTAGCTTTCTATACTAGTTGGTTGACATTGAAGACTATTTTAATCAACATAACTTCTATTAAACAAGCACAAATTGTTAACAATAAACTCATTGGAGGCATTAGTGAATTTTGACAAATTGTTAAGATCACCATTACATTACATGATACGAGCAAAATTCATCACATGTTGGCATTAAAGAAAAAGAAAAATTATGCAAAAATGTGTTCTGCCGAATTTTAAAAGACAAATGCATAATGCTTTTGACAACCCAAAACAATATTCCTTTAGTGAACCAAAATTAAAGACAACATTGAAAGCCTCTAGTTCATACACTGTCAAAGAATATTTATTTAAAATAAAAGAATCAAACTCAGGAAAATGCTGTGTAGAATGTGTATAAGATCTCTCTAATAATTTGATTTTTAGGACTTTTCTAATGACTTACCTTAAAGGACTCCATTGATGACCTAATCATAGAAGATTCCTTTGGTGACTTACCTTAGAGGGGTCTGAACAAAAATTCTAAAAGTTTCTCTAATGATTGTTAGACTTTAAAGGCCTCTTAAATTCTTTGATAACTAAACCTTAAATGGATCCTCCAATGACTCCTTAGGTAAGCCCCTTGATGGTATGATCATCGAAGAACCTCATGTTAGAAAGCTCCTCAACTATCCTTGAGTTTTCTACAAAACTCTTTGACAACTCATAGCATTTGGCACATGCCCCTTGGCTATGATCTAAGTCTACGATTGTTAGACTACCTTAAGTACTTAAAAGGACCAACAAAATTATAAGAATAAAGGGGTAATATAGAATTAAAAATTGATAAAATTGCTTATAATTATTCTACTAAGGCATTTGCAATTGTGTCCATTTATAGTAATTTTTGGGGTTTAAAACTTAGCAACATATTGATTCGGCTCCTTTGCCTACCTCTAATTGATTTATCATGTGAATAAGAGAAACACATATTGATATGCTACATATTGATACCGGAAGGATTGAATTAAATAATGATTAATACAACACATATTGATGTATTAACACATCTATACATTCATTAAACCTAGAAAATCCCTTAAGAAGTCGTATGAAGGCATTGCCATTCATTATTATTATAATAAGAATTGATTCTACTTTATATATATTTAACTTACCAATTTATTTAAATATTAATTTACTTTTCAAACTAGAGAGTGTATGAAATTAAAATTTAAGGGGAAGTTTTATAAAATAACGGTCAGATTTTATGGAGTTGAATATTAGGCTATGACTTGAGCAAACAAATAGAAGATGAGAGTCATAGAGGTGAAGATGTTAAGATGGATGTGCGGATATACAAGGATGGACATGATAAGAATTAAGAATATTAGAGAGAAAGATAGGGTTATGCTTACTGAGGGAAAACTTTAAAAAACATATTTAGGATGGTACAGACATGTGCTTAGAGACCAATAAATGCTCTAATTAGGCGATATATAATTATGACAAATGTGCATATTAAATGAGGAAGAGGAAGACAAAAGAAGACTTGATTAGCAGCAATAAAATAAGATAAAATTTATTTTAAAATAGATGATAATATAGTATGGGATAGAAGCTAATGATATAGGAGGATTCATATAGAAGACCCCACATAATGTGATAAGACTTGATGGTTGTTGTAGAGAGTGTGTGAAATTATTGAGTCATTTAAACCTTCGTCTTTGCATATTGACTTTATTGCAAAAGCTACAAAGACTTTTTTCACCTCTAGATAAAAATAGTATTTCTTGACTTATTTAAAGGAATGACCAAGAATGACAACCTTGGCACAATAGTAAAGTTGTCATATGACCTTGAGGTCACGGGTTCAAGTCGGAGAAACAACCTTTTGCAAAATATAAGGTAATGTTGCGTACAATAGACCCAATGTGATCCGACCCTTCCCTAGGACATGCATTGGTTGGAACTTCATTCACCAGACTAAAAGGAATGGCCAAAAAGGAATAGTAATAAAACAAAGATAAAGATTAACCACTTTCTTTCCTATTCGAGAGGTTCCCAAGAAAGAATATCATATTTCATGCAGCAATCACTACTTGTGCTTGGAAACGACGACCAAAGGAAGTTCTAACAATTCGCCTTGAATTGAGTTCCCATTAGTCAAGGAGAATGATGTAGTCTTAGATTTAGAGATAAATTTAGGGTTTTCTTTAATTTTTTTTAGTTAGAATATTTGTTAAAGTTGTTTAAGGTAGGTCGTTGTTTACAAAGAATTTGGTCTAATTGATCGTCCATAAAGGGGCTAAGATCTATATTAATCATCTTCAGTCTAGTATATATTTTTTTTCATCCTCATTCATCAATATTAGAATTTTGGGCATCAAGATAAATCTCCACAAGGATCCAAAATCAAGAAGTGCAGCTCCACTCATTTCCTATGAAGGGAAAAATATAGGGAGTCTTTTTGCTCTTTTTTATCCTTCTCGTTTAGTATTCAGTCTTTTTTAAGAAAATTGTTTAGTGCCTTTGCCACCTAACATCAATTTTAGCTCAAATTTCATTTGATGTGTGGCTTTTGTCTCTATTTTCTACTCAGAAAAGCAACTACCTTACATCTACAACAGGCAAAAAAGTTGACCAAAATCGAAGAGTACGACCAAAATCTACATACAACTTATTATCAGGTTTTCTTACAAAAATTTGTAGTCTCATAAGGATCTGATGAAATAGCTCAAACCGTTATAGGCATCCATCATATTTCAAACGGTTCACTAACTACTACTGCTGGATTAGGTCCATGCTCAACTTTGCCTGAGGCGTTGGCGTTGCACGCTACAGATGAAAATGCTACTATTGCCATTAGGCAATCTAATGTAAGGACAAATGAGCAAGTAAAGCTACTTCCAGTGAACAATGCCTCGGATGTGGGCATGGCTAGCGAGTCAATATTAACTCACACCTCAAAGCCAACTGCTCTAGAAGATCCCAGAGTTGGAGGCGGCTCATTGTTTCTTGATCCTATCAATGACATGCCAGATGACAAACAGGTTCGCCAATCTTATCATGATCCTTTCAATGTGTAAATTTGTTGTTCAACTTTACACAAGTGTAGATATTGTTTCATGCAAGTGAAGAAAGTAATTGTGTTGCATATTTGAAGGGCATTCGAGAAACTTTGATGGCTACACAGCATCTCAGCGTCATGGATAGCTCAGAAATTGAGAAAGATGGTAATGCAATATGTTTCCAGCTTTCCCAGATCGATAATCACTTAATGCATAAACAATACATTCTCTTTCTATGCAGCAAATAATAAGCAATATGTTCTTTATTCTGAACGACCAGCTACTGGAGTTGATGCCGTCAAATCTGAAAAAGGGTCAGTAATTTTGAGTGCTTAAGTTTTGAAGAAAATTTTATAAAGTACTACTGGATTATCTCCACAAAGATGGAGTAAAATCCCACATTTACTTTAAATATAAAAAAAGCAACTTGAAAGTTATATCTTACACTATGTTAATAGTCATACAACGTAAGAGAATATGAGTTCGAATCCCAAATGGGACGAATATTCTGGAGATTATGTCTGAATGTGTTTAAGTTGTGCCTTGGATTTACCCAATATGCGGACCATGGGAAAAATATTGTCTACCTCCAAGATTAGTTGGACGAAACCCAAACACTTGGATTATCAAAAAAAAAAAAAGTCATACAATTACTTATAATGAATCTTTGAAAATATCGGAGTTGTTCATAGCCATAGTCAGTTTTGTCAATTTTTGATTTTCGTCAGGAGGTTAGTAATCTTATTAATTAACGTGTGTCTTCTCTTCCTAATCAAGTTCTTGTTCACTAGTGTCATGTCGATTATGTTTTTCCTACCAATGAGAATGTTATTGATCTCCGTAAAAGAAGATTGGGCAAAATTCAAAAGGGTGCCCATTTTTATTGCAATCGATAAAAGGACACTCTTTTTCATTTATTATCAATAGGATACCCCATCCGCCTCTATATATTTTACTTTCCTAAATTGCCCTTCTGTTTAGCGCTATTGTAGCAGCTATAAGATTATAGTTGTTACACAATTATAGCAGCTACGAGATTATAGTTACATGCAAACTAGTGACTAATTCCATAGTTGCTACAACTACACAGTTGTAACAGCTATGATCCTGTAGCTGCTATAAGATAATGTTGATTAATATTGACCAGTTAGTATTGACCAAAAATAAATGTCTATGTTGTAATAACTATGATTCGTAGTTGTTATAACATGATGTTGATTAGAGATGAAGTGTCCATATTACAAGAGTTATAAACTGTAGTTGCTACAACGCAGTATTATTAATATTGATTAAAACCTAGTATAATATAATATTGACCAGAAATAAGTATTACAACACAGTTTATCAGAGTTGAAATATTTATGTTGTAGCAGGTATGAACTATATTTGCTACAGTTTATTTGTATTAATCAGAGTTGAAGTGTCCATATGTAGTAGCTATGAATCCGTAGCTGTTACAACAACACAAAAATAAGGGTAGTTTCGGAAACAAAAATGTATTGACAAGACATGGGGTGCTCTTTTGATAATTAATTAAAAAAGGGAGTCCCTTTGACTATTTTAATAAAAAGGGGCACCCATTTGATTTTTTCGTGGTTCTTGCTTCCACGAAAGCCTGGTTTATCACCTTCATGAATGTGTTACACTTATTGTCTTCAACTTATCACTCCCTTCATTAAACTAACAAAGCTTCAAATTGGTCCAGTCCAGTGCTGGCATTGCCTAGATTTCCATTTGTAAGATTAAAGAAACGTCCCAGTTCAAAAAATGCCATTAAAGAGGAACCCCAGACTTCATCTGACGCTGCTGCTGCCGCCGCCGCCAACCCTGTTCATCCGCCAATTGGCTCCACAAGTCGACTGTCTCATCGAGGGTTGAAGTTAAAAGTAGCTGCGAGACTAAAAAGAGGAAGAACATTGGAAAATTGATCCCTTTGTACAGCTCGCGTTTTGTCCACACATCATCACAAGTTGCTGCAGAAGATTTGTTCATCATCGTCATCAGAAGTTGCTGCAGAAGATTTGTTTACATTATCTAATTAGTAAATACATTTTTTTTTTGCAATTAGCAATTCTTTGTTTTGCAAAACATTCATATTTATGGAAATAATTTAGTGCAAAAGTGTGCCCCTCTTTCATGTATTATCAAAAGAGTGTTTCATTCCACATTAGTATATTTTTGTTTCCGAAATTACTTTTATTTCTTGTGTAATTGTAATAGCTACGAGATCATAGCTATTACACAATTATAACGATTATGATTGGCAACTGTTACATAATTGTAACAACTACGATTTTATAACTGCTACAATTGCTTAATTATAGTAACTACAAGATCATAGCTTCTCAATACAATGTTGACTTATGTTGATAAGAAATAAAGCACCAGCTATGATTTATAGTTACTATAATATAATGTTAATCAATATTAACCGTGTTAACCAATGTTAACTAGAGATAAATTATTCATATTTTAATAATTATCTAATTGCTAAACCCTAAACCCTAATAACTCTTGTATGTCTCCTCCTGTATTTTCTATCAAGTAGCATTTTATCTCCTGTATTTAAAAATAATATTTAACCCTCTTTGACCAAAAGTTAGATGTGAGAAAGACAATCATGCCCTTGTCTTTTTTTTTAATCATTTTTTGATAATAATTTCAAGAGAGGAAAACACATTGAATTGACTATTATGCCCTTCGGTAAAAATTCTCACCAAATTCGTACATGCATTATCATAAACAACAGAAAGATAGCAACTCTGAAAGGGACAACTTACTAAAAACTCATTCCACCATCCTCACCAAACAAAAAAATAGTCAGAATTCTAAATTGATGAACCCAAAGTTTGTAAAATTGTGATCCTACACAGGATCGATTTTGAGTCAGGATCGGATCGTAAAAACGTACAATCCTATAAAAAATCCTTGAAAATTTTATGATTAATAATTCACATAGAAAAATGATTAATAATTAGAAGAAGATGATCCTTGAGAAATAATCCAACATAGTCTATTGTAATTGAGAAGGGGTGCTCTAAAGGGTTACTCCAACTCCTTCAGAAGGAACTATCCATTCAACACAAAAATAATCTATATAAATACATATTCAATAAATAAAATCAACATCGACTTCTCTGTATAATTGTACAACTATTTTAGAAAAAAAAAAAGATTATTTACTCCATTACATGAAATAGTAATAGTATAAAACCATCATATTTATGCAATCCATTGGAATAAACAATTAGTTAATATTATTTAGACTTAATGAATGTTTGATTAAACAATTAGTTAATATTATCTAGAGTTGACAAAGGCTTTGATGTTCGTTAATGTGTCGATTGTCCGGTTTTGCGACATTAGATAGTAGTGGAGGACTTGGAAAGCGTGGCCGAAGTCGGCGTACGTCTTCTCCACGTTCTTTCGGGATATCGTAAGGTCATGCATAGATCCAGGTTTCTGTCCCTCAATTTGTCCAAATCGGAGATATAAACGAGTAGAGGTGGCAGTCGATGGTCTTGCACAGGGAGTGCCTTCTTCGACAGGGGATTGCATCAGGGGTGGTCACGGTCTGCCCCCGTAAGTAGCGCCATCTACCAGTAGCAGTCCAAGGTGGACGGGTTCAGTGCCAACGATGCTTGTTGGTTCTTCTCCGACCATATCCGCTCCACCTCGCCAAAGAAGGGCTGGATGAGGATGACACCCCTAGGCAGAAGGTCGACTGGGCGCCACCGGATCCATCGCCTCCGTTGCAGACATGTAGTAGGCGATGGCCGTGCTTGCGCTATCAGCGATTGAAGTCGCAGCAGGCACACCATGAGCCCACAGAATTCTCCTGGAGGGAGGGGACTACTTGTTGCCACACCCAGCGCAAGCAGAAGGGCTGTCTTGGAAGGCAGCGGGGAGGTGACGCTCAGGTGCAAGGCGGTAGTTGATAGAGAGCATGGCGAGCTACTAGATGGGCCCTATAGAGGCGGTGTAGTCATGTGTGGCAAAGGCCAAAGGGGAAGCGAAAAATAGTCAAGTTTAAAGCGTATAAAGTAGGTTTTAATCCAAAATATGTGTTAAATCGCCAAATCGTAGAATCAGTACGATTATACGAATCCTATACGATTCTAACGATCCTACCACGATTCTACCATAAAAAAAATCTTAAATGACCTCGGATCGATTTTATGTTTCTGGATCGTAGGATTGTATGATCCACATCGCGATTTTACAAATTATGGATGAACCAAAATTAAATAAAGATGGAACAAAGTTCATCATTAAAAATCTCCTCCTCATCATCAAATATGACATACAAGGAATTAAAGACAATTGTGCTTTTGTCTTTTTAATCATTTTTTAATAATGACCTAAGAGGAAAAAAACATATTGAATTTCGTATTATATCATTCGGTAAAAACCCTCATAAAATTCATACATGCACATGCATAAACAACAGAAAAATAACAACTCTGAAAGAGATAACCAACCAAAAACTCATTCCACTACCCTTACCAAACCAAAAGAGAGTAAGAATTCTAAATTTATGGATCAAAATTATTCCTACTTCATTGTATGCCACATTTGATAATGTGCAGGAGATTTTTAATGATGAACTTTGTTCCATCTTCATTTGATTTTGATTTATCAATTTAAATTCTAGCTCTTTTTGATTTGGTGGGGGTGGTGGAATAATTTTTTGGCCGATTATTTCTTTTCTGTTGTTTATGTTGATGCATGTATAAATTTTGTAAGGGGGTTTACCAAAGGATATAATAGTTAATTGAATATGTTTTTCCCTTTCAAGGTTATTATCGAAAAATAATAAAAAAAAAGATAAAGGTGCAATTGTCTTTTAATAGATTTTTCATATCTCACTTTTGATCAAAGATGGTTAAATATTATTTTTTAAATATAGAGGGTAACATACTACTAGATAGAAAATAGAAGAAAAGTTATAATATTAAAAAATAAGGATAATTTTTTTTTTTACGTAGAACCATCATATCAGCGCTTTCCTAAAGCCGGTCCTACGGATATCAAGGGAAGTAAATACAGATACAATGCTAGGCATATAGTAGGGTACAACTTAGGTCGTCAGTTATTGGGAAATTTTTTTTTTTTACGATAATAAAGGAGAGGGAGGAGGGTCAGTTGGGATCCTCTGGTCTACTTTTCTGTGGTCTCTTTCTGGTCCACATCATGAGGACCGTTGGATCAGATCATAAATCTTTTCTGATTTGATTCAACGGTCCTCGTGATGTAGAACAGAAAAAGACTAAAAAAATAAACCAGAGGATCTACACTCGAGGAGCGCTAACCAAAAGGGGGCGTCTTTTATTATTTTTACCCAATAATTTATATGATATTTGACTATGTTAGATAAGTCTACTTCTCTCGAGCATATCCTTACATCTCCTGAATCTCACTCTGTGACCGTCTCTTGATCTTCACGCCAATGGAGGGAGCTCCATTCCCAAGCCGACCTGCTCTTCCCAGCCAGAGCCCCAAGATCGTGGTTCAACCGAAATTGAACCTTCCCGTTCCCCCACCGCCGCCGCCTCCTTCCTCCCTTCCTTTGGAATCCATCCTCCAACACCTCGCCAAGGAGGCCAGAACCACCTTTCGCCCTCCATCAACCAGTAAAAATCCCAGCTTTCCCGCTTTGCGCCTTGCTTCGACCTCGCCCCCTCGCGAGAAATCGTCTCCGGCGCCGAACACGCGGCTTGCTGGCGTCAAAGGTGGCGCTCGGGTTCTGCAGGACCCTCGCCTCGGCTTCCTCTCCGCCGCAGGCCAGTCGTTGCTTAGATCCATCATCGAGTGGCCGCTCGTCGACGTCATCTCGCTGCTTGAATCCAGAAAAGATGAAATTTTTGGCACAGATTGGGTTGGCCTCTTGAAGGCGCTCCAGGTATTGGGCAATTGGGAGAAAGCTCTCAGGCTGTTCGAATGGGCTGCGTCTAGTTCTCATGCTGAAGAATCCAGATTAGACGCCCAGGCCATCGAGGTGATGATCAGGGTATTGGGGAGGAGTTCACAACATTCGGTCGCCGCAAAGCTGTTCGACTGTATTCCTCTGGAGGAATTCCGGCTTGATATCCGTGCTTACACTACCTTGCTTCATAGCTACTCTCGTGCCGGGAAGTATGACAAATCAATTGCATTGTTTAACCAGATAAAATCGAAGGGGATTTCACCCACCTTGGTCACATACAATGTGATTCTCGATGTGTATGGTCGCAAGGGACGGTCCTGGAGCAAAATTCTGGGCATTTTGGATGAGATGAAAAACAGAAGAGTGAGCTATGATGAGTTCACCTATAGTACAGTGATCTCTGCATGTGGAAGGGAAGGGTTATTAACAGAGGCTTCGGAGTTCTTCGAGCAATTAAAGTCGCAGGGCTATGTTCCTGGCACTGTCACATACAATTCGCTACTCCAGGCGTATGGCAAGGCTGGAAACTATCCAGCAGCACTGAGGGTCTTGAAGGAAATGGAGGACAATGACTGCCCAGCTGATGGTGTTACCTACAATGAGCTTGTAGCGACATATGCTCGAGCTGGCTTTTATGAACAAGGGGCTTCAGTCTTAGATGCCATGGCTACTAAAGGAATCATGCCAAATTCTATTACATACACCACTGTGATTAATGGGTATGGCAAAGCTGGAAAAGAGGATGAAGCTTTGATGCTGTTTCATCGGATGAAGAAATTAGGTTGTGTTCCTAACGTTTGTACTTACAATACGATATTAGGAATGCTCGGAAGGAAATCAAGGATGGAGGAAATGTTGGAGTTACTGTCCGACATGAAGTCCGGTGGTTGCGTCCCGAATAGGGTCACATGGAACACAATGTTAGCTATGTGTGGTAAAAGGGGCATGGAGGATTATGTAAGCAAAGTGTACACTGAGATGAAGAAATCAGGAGTTGAAGCAGACAGGGATACCTTCAACACAATGATTGCCGCATATGGTCGTTGTGGTTCGGGTACTGATGCTCTGCGAATGTATGATGAGATGGTCAATGCAGGCTTTACGCCTTGCACTACGACATATAATGCACTCTTGAATGCAATAGCTAGAAAGGGTGATCGGGTAGCTGCAGATTCTGTCATATCAGATATGAAGACAAAGGGCTTCAAGCCTAATGATCTTTCATACTGTTTGTTGCTTCAAACTTATGCAAAAGGAAGACACCTTGAAGCTGTAGAGACGATCGAACAAGAAGTATACGACGGCAAAATTTTTCCTAGCTGGGCGATCCTTAGGACTCTCGTTATAATCAACTTTAAGTGCAGGGTATTAAAAGGCATGGAAAAGGCATTTGAGGAGCTGAAGAGGAATGGATACAAACCTGATTTGGTGATACTTAATTCAATGCTCTCAATTTATGCAAAGAATGGGATGTATGATCACGCTCGTGAGGTTTTTAATCTGATTCAACCAAGTGGACTCCGACCTGATCTCATCACTTATAACAGTATGATGGACATGTATGTGAAAGATGGCGAATGTCGGGTAGCAGAAGACATGCTGAAACAACTCGAAAGCTCTGGGTTGAAGCCTGATGTGGTGTCTTACAATACTGTGATTAATGGATTTTGCAAACAAGGCCTCATGAGTGAAGCTTTGAGGATTTTGACAGACATGATAGCTAAAGGAGTTTCACCTGGCATGGTCACTTACAACACCTTGATCGCCGGATATGTGAGCATGGAGCTGTTCAAAGATGCTGCTGATGTTGTTAGCTATATGACCGAACACCATTGTAGTCCCAACGAATTGTCCTTCCGGACAATTGTTGATGGCTACTGTAAAGCCAAGAGATTTGATGAAGCCAACCAGTTTGTAGCTGACATTAGGAATATAGATTCATCTTTTCCTGAGCAGTTGGTGAATAAGCTAGCCCTCAGGGTAGAAGAGAGAAAATCCCATCATTGATCAATTGATATCTACTGAAATGGATAACGATCTGCACATATATGAGGCTATCTCATATCTGTTGATGTATAAATGGAGTTCATAGTATTTTTATACAGATTTGCATGAACTGGAGCAAAGAAACCATTCATTCATATACTTTGTGCTGAATAATTTTGTTGTAGTTTCATATTTGTCCTGTCTCTCAAGCGGGCTAATTTGATTTCTTTGGTGATCAATCTTAAAATGTGTTTGATCATGACTTCCAATTGGTCATTTGGCTTTGTAGTTAGGCATCCTCTATCATAGATAAAATTGTCAGGGATGTTTGGTTGGGGGCAATAAGAGGCAAGAAATGAGAATAAATGGATATCATTTACATTGACACGGTTTGATTTATATCAATTGGAATGAAAATAAAGGAATCATTCCTCCAATTTCATTCCCTACTCCCATCATTATTAAACTCCTCAATCATTTCTTTATTTTCATATTTTCAAAATACTTTTTTTATTATTATTATTTTTATTTTACTATCTCCTTTTTCATTCTCTCTCTACTTCTCTTATTATATTTTATTTTTACATCTCTTATCATATTTCTCTTTACTTATTTTATGTCACTTTCTCTCTCTACAAATTCATCTTATTTTCTTTCTCTACCACTTTTATCTCACTTTTTTTCTATCTTTTTTGTCATAGTTTCTCTTGTTATGTTACTTTATCTCTCTACATATCTTATATAACACTCTCTCTTCTTAATCATCTCATTTTATCTCTCTATATATTTGTTATTTTCTCTCTCTACATCTCTTATCATGTTTCTTTCTCTACCTATCTTATGTCACTTTCTCCCTTAACTTATTTATCTAACTTTCTCTCTCTATCTCTCTCTACGTTTCTAATCTAGATTTCTCTCTCTCTACTTCTCTTATCTCACTTTCTTTCTTTACATATCTTATATAATACTCTCTCCTTAATTATCCAATTTTATCTCTCTACATATTTATCATTTTCTCTCTACATATTTATCATTTTCTCTCTCTACATCTCTTATAATATTTCTCTCTCTACCTATCTTATGTCACTTTCTTTCTCTACTTATTCGTCTCATTTTTTTCTTTCTATATTTCATATCTCACTTTCTCTCTTTACCCCTCTTGTCGTAGTTTCTCTCTTTATCCATTTCTAATCTTACTTTCTCTCTCTACCTCTCTTATCTCACTTTCTCTCTATTTTGTAATGATTCTATTATTTA
>JBAMIE010169824.1:0-27882 GCA_037177295.1 Kaempferia parviflora | reverse complement strand
TGTTTCCTCAAAAAAAAAAAAAAAAAACATATGTGAAAGTCTTTCAACAAAGACAGTCTTACAAAAATCATTAAAATTATCAACTTAGAAAACTCAATCAATGAAAAAATAGCATACCTAGTACTTCTATCTGTCCATTCATCATCTGCCTCTGCCTCATCACTTGAACTTCCACTCAAGAAGAAGTCATCCTCACTGACATCTAAAGCATCATCATCACTTGCTGTTTCTGCTAAGTCAGTATGACCATATTGAAATTTATGTATAACAAAGGACAAATACCAAGTGAATGATGCATAACAATATTTGTTAATATACTAAAGTACTTGGTGTCACGCATAATGCTAAAATCAACTGTAACGAATTGAAACAGTTAGGAAACTAATAAGAATATCATAACCTTCTAAATCCTTTCCATTTGCAGCAGCAGTTATAAGATAAGCTTTAACCTGTTGACGTAATTTGTTTCTCTTATCGACAATTGCTGGATTATCACCACCAACAAACAGTGAAACATATTTTTCAGTCTTGGGGAAGAACTGTATCATCAAAGGGAATAAATCAGGTGTCAATTTGAAATATCTTCAGTGCTTAGCATCAACTAGACGAAGCAAGTTAATAACCAGAGAGATGCTATTCCTAATAAATTTCTAAATTTTTAAAATCTTTCAATGCATCAGCTACCTAACAAACACAAACAAGACTAAGACTATTCCCATAGTCCGACTGATGAAGGGAAAAATTGAACTCACACGGACATAATTTAGATCCTCCTTTAGCTTTGAAAGCTGATAGAAAATACTTTCATCTGAGACATGATCTAATGATGTGCGTTGCTGTTTCTCAAGTCTCCTTATCATCCTTTCAACCTTTCGCCTCTCTAATTAAAAACCACAGCAAGATAAACGGAAAAAGATGAGCAAAAGCACGATTCTACAAATTACAATAGTTTTCATTTCGAAACATATATACCCAAGAATTTTATCTTTTTGTCCCTCAGACGTAACTTATGTTCCAATTCCAAGAGTGTCTGCAGCTCCTGTTGCTGTTTGAGTTCTTCAAGCTTCTTTTCCTGAGCCTTCCTGACTTCATCAGGTAAGTCCTAGATGTATTAAAAGACTCACCGAGTAAACAGAGTTTCTTTTATAGATATAAAGGAATATATTACACATAGGAAAGCAACTAGACACCATGGCTTTATTGAACAGTTAAATTTACAATTACAAAATTTTCTTTCGACAACCAAAAAAATCACAAAATATATTTATAGGAAAAAAAATAAAGTTAAGTGTTAATCAACACCCATACCAAATATTGTACTCAACAGCTAACAGCATTAAAGATTAATACCATAATTGAATTTTTATTCAATCAGAGCTTCATCAGTTTGTTCCATTAACGCAACTGCAGGGCTATACACCTGTAATACTAACGTTTTAGCTAAATGGAAGTTGAGGCCTGAGTACCTTACGAAGAAAGCGCTCGACGGAACGGATCTGACTCTTGAGGGAGACGCGTTTCAACTTGTTACGCCTCTTATCCAGCCCCACCCCCTTGGAGCGCCGGCCAAGGGGTCGCCGCTCCTCGATCCGACGCCTGGCGTAGCCGCCATGAGCCATTCCCGATGATTTACAACCCTCCGGAACTAGATCGGCATCGCCAGCGACCACGGATCAAGGAAGACGGTGGAATCAACGTCGAATTCGCGATTGGAAGCAGGAATTGCTCCGCTTCGGTTCCTAGGGTTCCTCTCGTCGAACGTGGGAGAGGGAGTAGAGAGAGGAGACCTCCTTCGTAACACGTCGTATCAAGGACAGTTGGCTTCACGCTCTTGAAGTCTTCAACGATGAATAAATGGGCCGAATAAGCCTAACAACTCCCAAATACACGGCCCAATTAAATATTATCATGCGAGTCACGTGACTAGATGAACCCGAAAAAGAGGAGATTTGAACCGGTCTAGCACAACTTGCAATCGTTTTCATTTTACTCTCACAATTTTATAAATTATAATTCACCCCTAGGTTCTTCGAATAGCAAAGTGAAATCCTTTTGGAAAAACGAAAGGCATCCCAAATTTAGATTTAAAAAAAATAAATTAAGATTTAAAAAAAAAATTAAATGAGCATCCCCTCGAAAATACTTCATGATTTAACATTATTATACAAACTATTGAGTAGCTTCTATAATCTGTTGGAATTATCATTTAAATTTTATAATGTATACAAATTAATAGGTAGTTACAATACACTGTAGAAGTTATATTTTCGATCATGATTATATTATGTTCATTTAAAATATAATAAATATTATAGAGTCTACACATAATAGACCATGATCAAATAATAATAGTCCCCTCGGGACGATACGATTGTTAAGGCATAGGAGGTTACCACATAAGATCTAGAGGTCGAAACTCGGCGTATCCGAGCATATATACCTCTCTCATATCTTGATCTTTTGTATTAATGGTTAGTAACCATCTGTAATTTATTTTATTTGTGTTGGTCTAAGAATGGATTTACGGGAACACTAGGAGCAAATTGTTTTTTACTACGTGATCAAATAATAATATCATGATTGACATCATTTGTTTTATTAATTGAAACATTATTTTAAATAAAATTGAAATATATAAATTTACTATTTATAAATTAGTAACTATTTTTTACCATTATGGAAGTTAGTTATTAGTTTTGGGCAATCAATCAAATAATATAAGGATATTATAAATAGTTCTTATTAATATTAATAAGTTGATGCGGTAAAGGAGGAAAAGTCCTATAAGGATGGATCAAAGTCAGTAGAACAATCAAGGTAAGTGTCCAAGTCAAGGATAACTAAAGCCGAATGGTTAGATTAACAAATTTAGAGGAACTTATAAGTTGACTGGACCCCAATCGAAAGGTTGAACCAGTAAGGCCGACTGAGACGATTGACCACCCCACCTTCCAAATCGAATCACCAAGTTGGCAGCAACACATCAAGTCGACCGAGTGTGCGGGGTGAGTTAACGAACGTTCTAAGTCTAGCTCAAAAATTAGTAACCAACCCTAAACAGGTTCAGAAGTCAATGACCTGGCTCGACAAACCAACCAACCAGAAGGGTTAACCGGTCGGACAGATATACTGACTACGAGAATAGTCAAAACCTCCCTGTCCCTGTCCCCATCAATCCACCTATCCCCGTTATCGTCTAGCATGTCAAATGTTAAAGGATCAGATGTCAGAGGATGTGTCGTGTACTTTCTATATGACAGAAACTCTTAAAGTTTGACAAACGACAAAAATGACATGCTCAGATGGAGAAATATATTAGAGTGTCAGAAACAGTTTATCCTTACCAGATAATGCATCGATATATATGTAAAAGGATAAAATCCACATTATAAATAGGGGGACTTGGCTTCCGAATGAGGTACACACACTTAGCTACTATTCATCTATAGTTCCACTTGCTTTCGCTAGAATCATACATTGACTTAAGCGTTAAAGTATTAGAGCTGGGACTCATTCTCTGGTTCGATTTCTAATATTTCCTTTATGAGTTTTGTGTGTACAGAGCCAAGGAGCACGAAGCACCTAACGTCGGGAGTCTTCACATAAACAATGACAGTACCACCTCGACATCATATAACGGAGTGACTGTCTCTCCAATTTTAAACTGATCACTATCCAGCTTAATTGAAAATGAAACGTACATGTAAATGGTGTACGTTTTTTTCCCTTTCTTTTGTCACATAGGATAATAAATAATACGAATTAAAATGTTTTTTTAAAATAATAACTATCATATTAGAATTTGTGTTCGAGATTTTTTTGAACAATCCAAATCAATTTGCGAAAGTAATAAAAAATGTAGATGGTAAATGCAATTCGGTTAAACTTTTGAGGTCAAAAGAAAACGTTTCGAAGTTCTGGGACAAAATTGTAATTTTCTCTATATTGTCACCGCGTCACGAATTGGGATACGTTCCGCAGCCATCTTTCTCCCCTGAGATCGCCGCCGCCAGTGCCGCCGGATCTTGCTCTTCTTCATCGTGCTCTCCTTCCAAGAGTAGCAGCAGCCTGGTATTTTTCTCCTTAGTCAGAAGCATTGCGACTGCTCGATCTCAACCAAATCCGTTGGTCAGCTTCCTGTACTCGCGATCTCGGCAGAATCCGAACGAAGATTTGAATAATTTTCTTGTAGGCGTAAATTTTGTTTTAAAAGGAAGTGAATTCGATCGAAAAACGTGTAAGATTGAAACTTTTGAGTATTTGGGCTCCGCTTCAGCAAAAGATGCAGGACGGTGCTGATATCCGTAATCTTCCCATCGACATCGCTTTCGCTCGTCTTGGAGGTCTCTTTCTGTCTATTTCTCTCCTGTTTGCTGCTCTTTCTTCTTCTTCTTCTTCTTCTTCTTCTTCTTCTTCTTCTTCTTCTTCTTCTTTCTGGCCTTCGATTTTCCATGTTGTGGTCTCTCTTTCAGCAATCGCTTCATGTTCCCCTTTGTTTTCCTTGTATTTTTATTTATTTTTTTTAAGTATGAAATTCTGTTGATTTAGAATGGCTGGTGGACCGGAAGAGGATCCCTCAAGATTGGAGGAAGCGGCTGAGTTCGATCAAGTCTCGTATCTCGTCAGCGCTTTCATCACTGCCTAGGGATTTGGATCCCTTCTTCCAAACCCTGGACCTTGAAGGTAACTCTCCTTGCTTGTTATCCTTGTTTCCTTTCCTCAAGTATTCGACATCAGCATCAGATTGTTTGATCCTGAAATTGTGCCTATAGAGGAATTGTGTTACCAAAAGTTAATTCTTTGAACTTAGGAGTGTTCATCAAATAGCATCATATTGTTAGGGAAGAAAGTGTTTTTGTTGCGTGTCGATTACCTATAACTGCGTTGTGATTGAAGCATACGGACTACAAAATAAGTTCCTTATTGGTTATTCCTTTAAAACTATCCATGCTGACAATATAATGACTTTTCAAACTAATTTGGAAGCTTCGTGTTGCTCATAGCTTCATATCAGCCTGAAAATAGTAATTTCAAATGTGTTGGGTTGGAAGGTTCCATCACTCTTCATCGAAACTGTAAAATAATTACTAAATTAGTAAATTGTGAAGGATAGTTATCTAGAAAGGTATATAGTCTCCTGATTTATTTCCTTATGCCTATTACTGTTTCTATTTGTATAACCCTAATTCCCAGCGGGCAACATAAGATGAATGGTTATAGATTTGGATTGAAGGGGACAAAAAGGTAGAATGCTTGTATATTAAACTGTTTTTCAAATAGGTATACACACTGAAGCTCAGCGGTATTGGGATGTTTTCTGAGTGAAGGATACTTGAACTATGTTGAGAAAGTATATTCAATTTTTGTTATCCTTTTTACTGAGTTGTGTAAATTTATTTTCAGGTTTAGGGTATCTAGAAGTAAAGCAAGTATATAAGATTCTTCTAAATTGTACCTCAGAAAGTCGTAATATTTTTGGAAGACTGTCAGGTTCTGCTGTAAGTTTTATGGACAAATCTTTGTTTCAACAATGCATTTTTATTAAGATTAGAGCATAATCCAGCACCCTGCAGGGAGAATGGGAATCAATTGTGCGCTCTTTTGAGAAGGACCATATTTTTCTAGGCGAGGCTGCTCAAATTATGGTTCAGAATGTTAACTATGAAATGTATGCTGCATTGTGGATATGAACTCTGTGTAAATTATTTGGCATACTTTTTTCACTAATTTTGGTTGAATTCTGGTTGAAGTCCATATCTGAAAAGACAAATGCAAAAAGTTCAACAACAATTAGTTGAACTAGATCGCAAGGAAGTTGATATTAAGAGAAATGCTTCTCTATCTGCTGCTAAATATTCTGAAGCTTGTCAAGAGCTTGGGTTACAGGTCATATTTCATAACTTAAAGATAAATGTGCAGTTATTTTTGTCTGCTTTATGTTGGTCTTTGATCTTTTTATTGTTTATTGATCCTACAAATGAGGTTTCTGTCACTGATTTTCCAATTTAAAAATTCAAACTTTTTCTCATCTCTACAGGGGGAGAATGTAAGGTTGGAACTTCTAGAGGCTACCAAGATTCTTCCTTCTATCTTCAGTGAAATTTTGCAAGTTCTTAACAACGATTCCATTTTGAAGTCTATGAATTATTATCAAGATTTTGTTAGAGATGTTCATACAGAGAAAGAGGTCTGCAACTAAAAATTAACTCTTCATACTGGTGCAATCAAATAAGATTGATTGGTGTCTTCATGCCATCTTTTCTCGTGTCACAGAAAATTCCTGGTGATGTGCTTCAAAATCTTAGACACCTTCATGAAAATCCACCATCTGTTCATGTATTGATGTCTGCTGAGGTCGAAAATTCTCTTAGCGGTATGTCACAGGCAGATGTAGGCCATTTCCAAACTGGAGAACCAATGGATGCTGATCTTTCCATGGGTGGTATTGACTGGAATATTTCAGTAGATGATGCCCAAATTGATTGGGATATTGGGACTGTTGAACAGGTTGAAGAATCAGATAATGGCTTTGGCTCTTACGAGCTAGTTGATTATAGTGCAGACTATCAAGAATCTGAAAATGGTAAAGCTATGCTAATTGATGAGGCATCATTAAAAACAGCAGAGGAGGAGGGTGCTGTCCCTGCTGATTCAGGGTTAGGAATATGCTCGGATGCAGGTCTTAAAAAATCACAATTTGCTACACTTGAAGATTCTGTTGTAGATTCAGGAGTAGAATCCCAACAAATTGCAGTAGAGAAATCACAACCTAGTGGATTTGATGAAGAGAGAAGTCCATTCTTGGAGACAGAATATAGGAATAAGATACTTGATGATCTATTTGAGGTATTCTGCCTTATTTATTACAACTCACGTTTGTTATCTATGTTATTTGGTGATTGCATTTTGTGTGTTTCTACTTCCAATTTTCCATTTTCTTCCCCTATTTATATTGAAAAGATTCTCAATTTTTTTAGTGTTAGGACATTGAATTGGTTGATCTATTTTCTCAGATTATTGTGATCCTAACATACTGTGAACACTTTAGCAAGCTTGAAGTTTTGCCCATATTTAGTTGCCCTGTCGATGAGAACTACTTAACTGCCATATTCTTTCTCACAAAACTATTTCAAATGGTCAGAATTTTATATAACATAACAAACTGATGCAGCTAATAACTGAGCAATTTATTAGAATTCAAGTTTGTATAGCTAGACATGGGGATACATAACAAATTCCAGCTGGTTCTTCAATCACTCATAGTTGATATCAGTTTGTTCGAATAATTTGGTACTTGGAGATGATTTCATGTTGATATATCGATTATTGATGTTTCTTTGCACTTAAACACTACGTTTGTAATTGGGCTCGATAATTTTACCAGGTGAAATCTTTTCTAAATCAGCGATTGGTAGAGATGACAAGTGAAGAAAGTTCTTCCTTACAACAACATGTTCAGGCAGTAGCTCCCCCTGTTTTGCAACAATACTCACTTGATGCAATACAACTTATGACATCACAGATATCGTTGTCCATCTCCATGCTCACAGGCCGCAAAATGCGTGACTTGATTATGACACTCAATTCCAAAAGGCGAGCATTTGCTAGCTTGCCTTAAGTTCTTTGACTAGTAGTTTGTGTACTTTCCATTGCTGGTTAGATTGATTTTTCTACTACATTGATATAGGTTTCTAGACAAACTGGTGCTTACATTGGAGGAGAAGAAACAACATGAAGTTAAGCTGCGAGAAAGCTTGAATGATTTATCGATAAGACGCGTAGAGTTACAGAACACATTGTCTTCATCCTGGCCTAAACTTGTGCGTGCTATACATTCCTGTTTTGACAAACTTTCATTTTTACTCCACAATTTGCTAACTTTTCATTCTGAATTTGATAAATTATATTTTATCTTCCATATTACATCCTGAGGTTTCTTTTTCTATTTAGCCCCTAAAAATTGTTAAATTACATTTTACATACCATTGTTATCTCCTGGTCTTAACACAAACAAAATTATTTCTTCCTGTTCCTTTAATTCAAGAATTTGGCCCTTTTCAGGAAGCAGCCATCGCGAAAACAAGGGAACTAAAACAGCTTTGTGAGTCGACATTGTCCGCGATGTTCGATGGAAGACCAGTCAACATAATTGGAGAGATGAACACACTCATAGCTGCCAGTGCTACCTCATGACGACATGTTCACACTCATGCTTGCCACCATGTCTCCTCCAAGAACCCCAACTGAGGTCTTATTTTCGAAAAGATATGATAGACCCAAAGGATGAACATTAAAAAAGGACAGAAAAATAATGAGGTGAGATGGCAAAAAACTTAGACTTTGAGTTGTATGGGATGAGTTATGAAGTAAGAAATAGATCATCATCTTTTGACTTTCTTTTCTTCCAATCTATCCTTTAATTTATCCCTTCAAAGATATTGGTCAAGATCAAATGTTTACATGAATTGTTTGCTAGGCAATCAAATCAGATCACTCAATCAAATGGAACAAGTCAGATGAATCAATTTTATTAATATGCTACACAAATGGCACAATAGAAGAACATGTCATAACATGATTCAGTTAACAATCTATATTATTGTGTGATAAGTACAGAAGAGAAGTGTGAATTTCAACTCTTTCAACCTATTGCATTTTTATATTTTAAAACTTCTATACAAATGAACTTTAATGTCATGTTTATGCATAGGAGACAACATAAAGTGTTTTGTGAAGTGGGAAAAGATATAAGAAGCGAATGAAAAACAATGAACTTCCATTTTTTAGTTTGATTCAAGTGGAAATATAATGGTAAAAAAAAAAAAAAAAAAAAAAAAAAAAAAAACTAGTTCAAACTTTGGTCTTCATTTCCCTCTTATTCTTATCGTTTAAAAAATATTAAAATAATATAATTTGATATTTGAAATATTCTTCTTTGTTCTAGCTTGGAGTACATTTGAAAGTTACTCTAAGATGGTGTAGTTTTGATCAAAATTATTTCATTTGAGGTATATATTATTTTAAAGTTTATGAGATTTAATTAAAGTTATACCATATTAGAGCAGCTTTCATTAAAATTATATAATTTTTAGGTGATTTTAATTAATGTTGTTCTAAGATGGAATACATAGGCATATTTTGAGAATTAATTATGATGAAATGATATTTTGATAAATTTTATAAGAGAGTTGCACTTTTTTTTATTATTCAGTTTTTAGAACTGATTAATTACAAAACTTAATTTGTTATATCATCAAAATCTAAGTCTCTTTTTATTTTAATATATTATATTGATGTTAATTTAATATAATTTTAATATATTATTTTGATAACTTTCCACAAATGTTATTGAAAGTTAGTGCGTCCAATGTCTTCGAATCCTGACCGTTGATATCGTCATCGGACACGAAAATTAAAAGCATTGACCGAAAATTAAAATAAGATGTCCGG
This sequence comes from Kaempferia parviflora, assembly GCA_037177295.1. Classification (NCBI taxonomy): domain Eukaryota; kingdom Viridiplantae; phylum Streptophyta; class Magnoliopsida; order Zingiberales; family Zingiberaceae; genus Kaempferia; species Kaempferia parviflora. The sequence goes on along the minus strand of JBAMIE010169824.1, from coordinate 18,432 downwards.
TCCCCACCCTCAAAACTTGCACCCTGTCTAGGTTCGTGTCGCCTACCTAGACCATTCCTCGATTCCTGGCCGTCCATTCCATCCGTCGCGAAATCTAAAGCATCGCGCCACCGAAAGATCCGCATTTCTCAAAGCTGAAGAAACTTAGATGTCATATCGGAAGCAGGATACACCATTTCCGCTCACTACCAACACGACGACACGTTGACCGTCGGACTCTTTTCATAAATATGTTTCCTGTCCGGAATCGAACAGCTTCGGTTAGCTTCGGTTGAGCATCACCTTCCCTAAACCTCTCCCGGTTTCCTTTCATGGACGAGAACCTCCATCGCCTTCGTTCGTTGTCAATAAATAGCAGCCATTTCCTCATCTCGCTCTCTTGCAGATCGGAGCAAGGAAGCGAGGCGTGATGGCAGGCGTAGTACCGAAGCTCTCCTTCTCTTCCTCTCCTGCTAGGATCTCTGGGTTCGTCTCACCTCGACGACCGACCTGCAATTTCACATCTCTGTCTAGATCCACGTTGTCGAGGGCTTCCCTCAGCGTCCGGAGGGCCTCCTCAGTTTCCACGATCTCGGATACCTTCTCTCGTCTGAAGGAACAAGGGAAGGTAAGTGTGAGAAAATCTACGCTTCTTTTACTGTTTTGTTTTGGTTCTGGTCCTGGTCCTGCTTCCGGAATCGATGGCAGTTCTTCTTGATGGAATTTAAGTGTTTTGGTCTCGTTTTTTTTGGTGTTTCTTCATTTGGGGAACAAATGATGAGCAAAGTTTTCTGTTTTGCTGCCTTCGTACTAGTGTGATAGTCATAATGTGTCACGCAATTTCTTGCTTTTTTTTTTTATTGATGGAGGCTTTTAATATGTTCTGAAAATTTGGTTTTTGGTAAAAGAGATCAAATTTCGGAGAAAATTAAAATTTTCTTGTATTTATTTTATCACTCTGATATCTTGTGATTTTTTTTACTTGTTATTATCCTATAGGCATGATATTGAAGAGAAACCATCGAACGATTTAGAATGTAAAATAGTAATAGCCATTTTTCTAACTAGTCACTGAGGAACATTGCGTCTTTTGTTCTAATGTCATATAAAATGTCTTAATCAAGTCCATTTCATCTAATAAGATGGCGAAAGATAAATTGCGCTAGAGAACACCATGTATCGGTCTCCTATTTGATCAAACAGAACTTTCTCAATCACTTAAAATGTACAGATATAAGATTCAAGTATTTTGTTTGTAAATAGTTGGCTGGTGCTATAACTAAATACATGATACATCAAGCTTTGTCCACTAAAAAGTTGCAGCTTTTCTTACTAATTATTTGCGTTTTGTTAGACATTATCACTGATATTGTTTTACATTTTTGAAGGTATTTTAACTGATTTTAACCATGGTCTATAGGTTGCATTTATACCCTTTATCACTGCTGGAGATCCTGATCTATCCACAACATCAGAAGCATTGAAAATTCTAGATTCTTCAGGTTCGGATTTGATCGAATTAGGCGTTCCCTACTCTGATCCTTTGGCAGATGGACCTGTAATTCAGGTGCTATATATGATCTCTTCTTTTTTCTTTGCTGGTTGAATATTTTGTTGGTCACTTACATATCATTTATCCTAGGCTGCTGCTACACGTGCATTAGAGAATGGAACGAACTTTGATGGTGTTATATCAATGCTAAGGGAGGTATGAGTAATCTAGTCATGATTTTTTTTGTAAAGATTCATGAATAAAGATAAAAATATGGTTCTGTGGTTTATTCTTATAGTCTAAAACCATTTGTTACATCTCATGTTCTATCCCAAAATGATCTCATGTTACATCTCATGTTTTACAATTCTCCAGTTTAATAAAGATCTTTAATCATGATTTGTTCCTTGCTTACTTTGTTAAATATCTCAAGTTGGCTCGTGAGTCTGAGTTTGCTTTTCATATAACTGCTGGTCTGATCCTTATTTCTTGTCACTGATATGCTTTATCTCTTTGTAAGACTTGTAGGATCACTCTGTTTTATATGAAAACACTGGTAGATTAGGCAGCAGGAATTATTTTTTCCATGATACTGGGAAGAACAATAACCAATCTTATTTGAAGAAACCAAAATATCGTGATTATGTGGAGAAATATAGAATTACTGATAGATCTTGAGAGGGTGGTATTCCATCCTGTTACAATCCAATATGCATGTCAAGATATTGACAAGACATTGTGCTAGCATCTTTCTTTCTGTACGAATAAGCAGACATCAAATTCTCTGGAGTGGCAAAATTTTAAGCCTCATTTGTGAATATACTGTTTGGATAGTTTTTCTCTTCTCCATGTCCTATCGGCTGACATTTTCATACAAAAACAAAGATGGGCTATTCTATTTCTAAAATTATTACACATACAAAAACAATGACATTTTCAAATTCTCTATTTTCTAAAATTATTGACAAGACGTTTTCTCATTTTTTTGTCCAACTTCACTAGTAATTTAATTGCTATAAATATCTTTGCAACAATTTTGTTTTCTTTTTTTGAGATGGTTTATCATGTTCTTCTGCTATAAATAACTTGTCCAAGCAGGTAGTGCCTCAATTATCATGCCCAATTTCTCTCTTCACATATTACAACCCAATCCTAAAGCGTGGAGTTGAGAAGTTCATGTCCATTATAGAAGAAGTTGGTGTACGTGGTAATTTCTTTATTTTCTTACTCATGCACTAAGTCCCATCTTCTCCTAATATGCGGAATGGTTTCCTTGCAATTTCTGTTTTTGTCCTAGAAATTTATCTTTTCTTCACTAGTGATTTCAATGTATCGTTGAATGAGTCAATTGCTTTGTGACTCATTCTTTTGGCATATAACTAATGGCTGTTACTTTGCAGGGCTTGTTGTGCCCGATGTTCCTTTAGAAGAGACTGAAAGTTTAAGAAAAGAGGCCATTAAGCATAACATTGAGTTGGTATGTCCCTTAGTTTGATATCTGCTTTTGAATCTTAAATCTAAGTGCACATGCACATTCTGACTGATAAAAGTGACGTATTGTGTCCATGAGAGACTTGTATTTCTGAACTAAAAAGAAAATGGTGAGGTTCATTGTTATTTTTCTTTGGAAAATTGGAAATGCTCATACGATTTTTGATACTTTTGTCACTTCAAAATTGTTTACTTAACTTAAAGAGTCTATTTCACTTGGTACCTTACTTTCCGAGAACTTAATAACAGAGTCCAAACAATTACATATCTCAGTGGACGTTGAAATGCTCGTAAATCCACATTTGCTATGGATGGTTTTATCATTTTTTTTGTCAAATTGCCAAATTAATTGGCAGTTTGTTAGCCTTCTACAAGCATTTTGCATTCATTTCAATGCAAAATTCTCTAGGCTACATTTGCCTTATCTGAGTTTTACAGTCTTCCACACTTCATTATTCTTTTTCCTCTTTTGACATTGTAGGTTCTGCTTTCAACACCGACCACTCCGCCTGAACGAATGAAAGAAATTGCAAAAGCTTCAGAAGGATTCATATACTTGGTGATTTGCTTGACTTTGTTCATGCTCTGAATATCATTAAACATGTCTTGTATCAGATTGTTGCTCAACAAAGCCAACTCTGTCATCTGCCTACCACCACAAAGTTAAAAGTACAAAACTAGAAGTAGAGAGATCTTGCCTCAAAACAATTCATCTGTCACAATGTACACATACATACCGACTGAAAGATTTTGTTTCCAAAAGCTGTATTTTGTGTTTAAACTGCTAAAACTTTTATGCTATGTCAAATAGTTGTTTTGCTTATTCATGAGCCAATTACTCATATTTCCGAATCTTTCATGCAGGTGGCCACTGTTGGTGTTACTGGTGCCCGTGAATCAGTTAACTCGCAAGTACAATCTCTCCTGCAAGAGATTAAAGAGGTTTTCAATCTCATATCTTTCTGTCATTTTGTACGCAATCTGTTTGCAACATATCAAAGATAGAAACTAATACTTCCAGTTTAATACCAACTTGAATAGCTAACTCTGTCAAGAGCTTGAACGTAACAATGACTACGAATCAACTAATTTACGATTCTTCTGATGCACTATACTTATCCAACTGTTTATCTTTTCGCTTTAAAAGAAAGAGAACAGATTTAGGAAGTCATTCAAACTGTGGCTAATGCTTAACAATTCACAGGCAACCCCTAAACCAGTTGCAGTTGGGTTTGGAATATCGAAACCTGAGCATGTCAAGCAGGTCTGTGAACACAATCTGCCACCCTTAATTTTTTAACATTTTTGGAGCCGAATGCTCTTGATTTACCAGTTCAGTAATCTTATAGGTAGCTGGATGGGGAGCAGATGGTGTGATTGTCGGCAGTGCATTCGTTAAGCTTCTAGGCGAGGCGAAATCCTCCGACGAAGGGCTAAAGCAACTCGAAACCTTCACTCGCTCCTTGAAAGCTGCGCTTCCCTGAGATGGAACCAGACCGATAAATAAGGAAGACGATCGTAATCCTTCCTTTTGCCCTCCCCATTTACTCAACTTTCTCAATTTTAATAAGAATGCCGTGTGCCATCTATTGTATTATGGTTCCTGTTCCTAGACATTGATTCATTCAGAAAATAATAAAATGATGGCCAATGCATCATTCAAGGTCCTCGTAGAATAAATAACATTCTAGTACCCTGCCCTCACAGATGTACATTTACTCGATAATATTACTTTAAATTTCATGTCACAACTTCCAAAGGGAAAGAGCAGTGCAGTCATTTTGCAGGAGGTATGCAATTCCATGAAAAGCCATTCTTGCTCCTTCAATTGTCACCACTTGGAAAAAAGAGAAAAAAGAATTCAGATTTCTTTTTCTTTTCTTTTTTCCTTTTCCTTTGTTTACTTTAGATGGTACGTGAATCTTCTTTTCTTTTCCACCATTATTTGTCTTTGCAGTCCTCTGCTGCTGCTGATACCTCAATAATTAGCAGCATTGTTGGGAGGTAACAATGGTAATGGAGCTGGTAGGAAAGTAGCTTTCAGAGTGTGAAATTCCTAGTAAGGTTTGTTTTATTTTTCCTCTCCTATTTTATTTTATTTGGATTGAAGGAGAAAGTTGTTATCGAGTAATCTGAAGTATCGGATTGTCACTTTTATTTTATTTTATTTGGATGATTTTACCTTTGGAGATCCTTTTCTCTGTTTACACAAATTTGATGTAAAATTTGATATTAATATAATATTCTTAAAGAGTTATTAGCTAAAGTAAAATGTATCTTTTGAAATAAATAGTAGTTGAAAATATTCTAAAAAAGTAGTTTTTTTGTATCAATTGGTGAATTTTTCTTTATAAGGATGATTATTATATTATTATTTTGTTTTGCCATCTTTATTTGCATTTATTATCAATGTTATACATTTAGATCGATTAGATTTCGTTCAAAATATTTTATTTTCTTAACATTAAACATTTATATAAAATCTAAGATAATAAGGAAAAGTATTAACTCTCACTTATGATATATCACTCAAAATAAAATCCAAAAATATATAAAAAATAATAATTAAATTTTAAGTATTTATTTTTTGCAAGGCCAAAGCAAGTCCGGTGAGAAACTTATCCCCCGGCTTTGGCCTCGCTGGCGCCGTCGTCCACAGCGAGCCCACCACCTCTATTGTCGCCGGCGTCGCTTCCTCGGCGGAGTTGTCCTTGGCTTCGGCTTCTTCCACGGCGGGCGCGCGATGGTAAGCGGAGAACCACTTGGTCCTCATGTACTCGTGCCGCCTCCACGGCGGCACGTGGAGGCCGTTCTTCTTCAGGCTCTGCCGCGCTGCCTCCGAGGCGACGGCCACGATCTGCTGGAGCCGGTGGGGATGGCCAACGAACACCTGCGGCAGGAGCTGGATGATGGTGCGGTACGTCTTGCTGGGCCGCGCCACCTCGAACTCCGACCGGAAGCCCGCGTCCACCAGGAGGCGGTCGCCGCCGACCACTGCGTCAACGTACTCGTGTTCCCCCGCCGGAAAAGAAGGATTTTTATCCCATCGAGACTTGCAAATGGCCGCATCGTAGCCGATCGATCGAAGTCCGGCGGCCAACACCGCTGTGCAATTTCCCTTGATCTTTGAGCTCCTCGCTTTGTCGAGGATTCTCGATGCATCCGCCAAGAGATTTCTCTCCGCCATGCTCGCGCAGAGCACCAAACCCTACTCGAATCATCAAACGGCTCTCGAAGCTCGAAACTGGGGAGCCAAAGGAAAAGAGGGCGAAGGCGAAATGGAACTCACCTTAATCGCCTCAATCGCGTCGCTAGGAACCGCGATTCCGGGAGCGTTCCTGCTGTCGTCGTCGTCATCGTCATCATCGCTGCCTTCAGAGTTGGAGTGGTAGCAATTGCAGCGGCCTCTCGGTGGCTTCTCGTTGTTCCCCTCCTCGAAGAAACCGAAAACCATGGCGTCCAAGCTCACCGCGTCGTCGGAGTGGTCCTTCCAGTCACCAGACCCCGCAGCTTTCTCCACGGACGTGCTCCTCAAGAACGGCCGCTCGAAGAGCCGCTTCAGGCGGGATTTCGCGATAGGCTTCGCCGGCGCGATGGCCACATCTCCCTTACAATCGATCGGTTGGACCTTCATCGGGAACGGTTTTGGCAGTGCGATTCCGATCAGAAAAAAAAGAACACGAAATCGCAACGAGAAACACAAAATCGAGACCAAAATCTCGGATTCGAGATCGATACGGCTCCTAAAACACGAAACCCTAAATTTCGAACGTGAAAAAAATATATCCGAAGACACGTACGGCGATGAAGATTCAACAAAACACGAGGTTGGATCTTGAGCTCAGATGAGCTAAGCCAAAGGAAATACAGAGGATATTCCGGCGACATTTGCCGTTGAACTGGCGATTTCCTCCATTGATCCTGGCAGAGGAGCAGGACTGGAGAGTGGCGAGAAAGGAGACTCATCGAGGGTTTTTAAAGGAGCCGAGCGAGCTTGTAGTTCGGATCCTCTACGTTGCATGCTACAGGGATCCCTTTGCATCTCGTTCATGATGATGCCACGTTACTGTAAAAAAAAAAAACCTTTATTTTGTTATCATCAGCATGCCCACCCATTTTATTTTATTTATTATGCCTTAAAAATAATTTTAGTTTAACAAATTTTACTCTAATTGATAAATTGTTACTATGTTGAAAAAAAAATATTATAATATAATCATCTTTTAAGTGTAACAACAATTTTGCTCTACTTTCAATTTTAGAGATATAAAATAAATTTTTTTAATATGGAGCATTTCGTTTTATTTTTTAATATATTATTCAAATCGATAAAGCTTACAAAAAAATATATCATATTTTTAAGTATATTTTTTTTCAGATCATATTATAATTTTATTATATCATGCTAATTCATCAGTGAATATGTAATTCACTTTTTAAATGCTTAAAATAAGATATTTAAGTTAGGAATAAATTTCAAAAATCTTTAATAATTGAAAATATTTTTTTTATTTTTATATTAATAAAAAATTCTGAGAGTCTTTGTTTCAGTAAGGAGACTTTAAATCATCACCTGAAGGACCACTGACACATCCCCCAAATGAAATTATTATGATCATGAAGTGGGAAAGAGAGAGAGAAATGAGATGTTTACTTGGATGAATGGGGCAAAGTAAGCAGATCAAAGAGGGATCTCACATTTTTCTACCAAAAATCGATCAACGAAACATGGATGAATTGCTTTACATCATATACGATAACTAGTTATCGATGTCAAGAACATTGCAAGACCATGTCACACCTTTGGACCAACTACGAGTCGTCAAACACCAACTATGATCGTTCACCAAACGACATCGAAACCTCGTCATCGAACTAAACATAGCCCGGCATTCTACCATTTGCTGACATCAAACTTTCTCATATCAAGCAAAATGAAATATAAAACACTCAAACAAGTAATAAGAGGACCAATGCTTGAATTTCAAATAGGACCAATATCTTAAAATTAAGCTTCTGAGTGTACATAAGTTGTGTTTTAGTATTTACCTGGTAAATACTTCAGGATTAGTCAGGACACCTAAATTATCAAAAATATATATATATAAAATAATCAAAATACTTCTTGACTCTCATGATCACCTGAACCCTGCAAAGGTTGCATAACATCAAGTTGTCAGTAGAAGATAAGACAGAGGACAAGTTAGGTCAAGAAGTGACCTAATCAGAGGAGCTTTGCCCAAAAGCATGACAAGTTTACCACGACAATCAATTTCACATCTGGTCACTTTTGTCAAAAGGGTTACCTGTGTCAAGTCCTCTGGGTTTAGGGCACTGTGTTTGCTTCAGTTTGGTTGGTGCATTTGCTTTAAGAGCACAATCTGCATACTGGAGATGGGAGACAAGATTTAATTTGGACAGGAAAATAATGGCATCTGAGTGAATTTGTACCATGCTGATCCACCAAAACCCTGCTTTTGGACAAGAGCTGACCTAGAAACAAGATGCAACCAAAGAATACACTGCATGGAAAGGAAGGGAGATGAGAATTTGCAAGTAAGATGTGTGGTAACTGAAGAAGAAGATTTAGATGCAAGTTATTCGATATTACTGTGTAATGTGTGCGTTAACAGATCAAGTATGATACACTTAACACGAAAACAAGAGCATAAATAATCAAGAAAAAGAAATGCACCTGATATCGGTCAATGAATGGAGGCATTTGAAAATGTATACCACCCTGGTATCGTGGGATGGATACTTCCAATATCGAAGGATAAGTGTGCTTCAAGCAGAAATCCATAAAGAAGGTTTGTACTTGAGGATCTATTTGTTTTACATAAAATGTTTTATTTCTAAAAAATATTTTAAGAATACTTTTGAAAATGAAAGAGTTTCCACCAATTAAAAGATGCTATCATAAGCAAACGTCATAGTTCTATCGTTCTATTTTTTTATAAAAAATTGATTAACCATGCACATGTAGGCACAACCAATATTCTCAGGTCTGCTACCTATTAAGGAGAAAAATTCTCAATAATACACCGCAGTTGAGTCTTGAAATCTAGATCCTTGATCTATCATTGGAGGGCCTAGCCATGACACCCTGCCCGGGGCCATCGTTCTATTTTTTATGACTAGATACAAAGTATCTCAGTTATATTTTAACAGAAATCATAGTTCAATTTTATCAAATGTTATGATTCTATGTTAGTAGTTGTCACAATTCTATTATTTTATTTTTTTTATCATGAACAGCAAGTGTCACAATTCTATTTTAGCAACCTAGAAAGAGATCTTGTTTTACTTGGTGACAATTGGATAAATAGAAAGAGATCCCTCGAATACAATTGGGTAAACAGAAGAGGTCAAGGTTAATGGTCATCTGCAAAGATTTCCTTTTTCCATGTAGGATAAACTAGATCCTGAAAGATTCAGGGCAAACAACTTGAAATCAAAGAGTATATTTCACTAGTTAGAGCTACTCTAATGAAAATTTTGTGCAAACTACTGTGATTAATCTAAAAGAAAGAGAGATGAAATACTTAATAAAAAACACAAAATATAACAAAAACCTACTTTAGTTGGTAGAAGTTTAATCTAAGTATGACATAATTCAGTAAGAGCAGACATTTAGGCTGCTGGACAAGTAAGGTCATCTAGGGTCCATTTACTTGGATAGAAAGTCAAGAGGGAGAAGAGACACGATTGCAGAATTACATATAAAGCTCCATAATGTATGTCTATCTTTTGTGTATATCTTCCATCCAAAGTAAACAAATCCTTAGGTTCAAAAATTCTAACTAAGCTACAGTACATGAAAGTACAAAGCTGAAGCATTCTGCGTAAGGCCCTTAGTGTCGGAAAATGCCAAGGTTGGGCCTTTCTATTTGAGAATTCCTAAATCAGGTCCCTCCCAAAGTTACAAGTAACCATAGCATTACATTCTCAACTATGAAGATGCACTGTATACTGTTTGATAGTCAAATGGACAATACTCTGCAACCTGAACTAAGTAAATTCACCAAAGAAAAACCATGTACAATCTGACTTTTTTCCTTTAGCGATCTATTGTTTTATATCAAAAAGAAGAACCCCAGTACATGTGGTATTTATATTTCAAGACCCACAGCTAAAGGTTGGTCTCATCCTATTGTCATTTTCTACTTGCCACCATTTAACTGCGAATCCAAATCAATATATGCGTCCTTTCTATGGGCCCTTCATCTTTCACCCTTGTGCAGTCTACAAAAGAATCAGGACCAAGTTTCCTTGTTTTTGGTACATGCTAAACAAAAAGAAACAGCCCTAAAGTTCCAACTGGATGTATAGAAACAAAATGGCATGTTACGGCATTAGCGAGAACTAGTAGTAAAAAGGGCTCCTGCGCCATGACAACCTTGTGACATGTCAACTTGTGATTAGAACAACAGACAATTTTAGAACTATGATACATGTCACCAGTTACTGCAAAGCAGACCAGCATTAAAAACACCATTTTGTTTTTGATAAGTTTGTGGAATGTCAAATTATGATCAGAACAACAAAGAACATCAGAAATGTGATATTTGTTATCAGTGACTGCATTGCAGGTACCAAAAAGGATGTTCATAATCTTCGATCTCATTCAAACAGACCAAATTCGTTCGTGTCAGCAGAAGAAAAATCACCTTTGTTTTTCTGCATCAACGCGCATGAACTTTTGCAGATAAACGAAAGAATTAGCATCCCTACGTTCCTAATCAATTTTGAAAATGTACATCATCGATCGATAGCGAGTTAAGATCCAAAGGAGAATTTCAATTCGAAAACGGAAGAAAAAAATATGAGATCTATCAAAATCATTTCAAAATGAAAGAGATGTGCTAAAAGAGTTTTACTTCAAAAAACTGATTTTCTTGCCCCATGCCTTGAGTTCCGCCGAGATCCGAAGCCTTCCTCAGGTGTCCGCCTCGCAGGGACCTTGTGATCCATCCTGGGGGACGCGGTCGCCCCATCAGCCTGCATTCCGACCGTCGAGTAGGAATCCTTCCTCTTCTCGCATCGCACTTCTCTGATTCGAAGGTCAGGAACAGGAACAGGAACACGATTGAAAGCCGATGAAGGATCGACCTTGACCTCATTGCCAATCTCAAGATTCCATCTCCTTCATCGCCGGCGATCAATGCGCGCCGAAACTGAGCCGGTCTGCAGTGTCGTCGGAAGACGATGGGCAATGGGAATCTAATTTCTTTTAAGTGCCTTATGTTTCTAAAATCATCAAAATTATATAAAATAATAAATTTATTATTTTTTTTTAATAAAACGTAATTGGGAGAAAATAAAATTTAAATTATAATAATAAAAAAAAAGGAAAACCCAAAAGAGCGTCTCATAATAAAATCATCACAAGACACTTATTTATATTTAAAAAAAAAATAAGGGGCATCAAAAATTTTATTTCTAAAATATCCCTTATCCTACAGTGTTAGGGTAACTACCGTAGCTACTACAACTTATATAAATTAACTAGTAGCCGTTGCAATTGTTTTCTAATGATTTTAGGGTTTATGATTTATGATTAACTATAATATTTTTCAATGATTTTGATTAATTTAAAATGATTTGGATGAAGTTTAAATAATTTTAATAAGTTGGTAAAAAATATGTTGATATAAAAGTGATTTGTATGTATTATTTTGATTAAACGAATAGTTAATTTTTAATGTTATAGTAACTACCTAGTAGTTTTTTACATATTATAGCAACTATTAACTAAATCCTAAATTTTAAAATATTAAATCTTAAATAAAATATTATTATATCAAAATATTTTTTACCAACTTAGTCAAAATTATTTAAATTTCATTAGAAAACACTTTAAATTAATTAAAATTATTTTAAAACGGTTGTAACAATCATTTAGTAGCTTTTACACATTGTGTACGTTAAAGAATAATTTCTACACATTGGTTCTCGATAAATTATAGTAATTATCTAATTACTTTTATAAGCTGTAACAGGTAGTCACTACAACACCTTAGATAAGGAATATTTGGGAATAAAATTTTAGATAGCACACTCTTGTGATTATTATTATTATTATTATTTAAACCAGCTTTTGATGATTTAGGAGCATTCTTTTGATTTTTACCCGTAAAACATATTACACGAGGATAATGTTTGCAACTGACATTATAAAATAAAATTTTTAATAGAGCAATTTATTAAAATAAATAAATATTTCCTTTTAAATATTTATTTTCCTTTTTCTGGTTGTTTATTTTTTCTTAGAGAACTGTTCCATTCCATTATTCATAGAAAATGATGAGAGCGTTCAATCTTCAAGTTGTATCTTAAAGATCTTCCTTAATCACATTATATTTTGATCAAATCTCCAATAGATTATCTACTTAAATCACACACCTAAATCTAAGCTTTTTAAATATTTAAACAAAATATTCCTTTTTATAGTCTATCTTAGCAAAGGCAATCATTAAGGGGGCGCTTGGTATATATTTAGTAATGAGAATAGTAACGGATTTGATTGAGGGGAGAATGAGTTTAACGATAACCTGGGGGGTTGGGTTATGAAATTGAGGTTATCAAACTCATATTTTGATTCTGATTTCCATCTTCCAAGCATCAAGAATGGAAATGAAGCAGCTTTCATTCTCATTCCTACCTCCTAAATCTGCCTACTAAGTACCCCTAAATTACAATTGAGTTGGTTGGAGGGGGATTAGTCTCGATTTCACTATCACTAGCTCCATGGCCAGCTCGTCTGTAACTTTGTGGCCGTCTCGATCAATTATTTGAGTGGTTATCAATTAGACTAAGGGCAGAGGAAAGAAAAAAAAAAGGGGACAAAAGTGTGTTTTAAAAGTCTAGACATTTTTTATAATTCGGTATCTAAATTGTGATTATAACTGAGAAACATTTACATCCTATTTGAACAGGTAGAATTGAATTCCTTCTATTGAAGGAATTCATTTCCATCATTTAGAATATATTTTTTAAAATAAAATTGATAAAGAATTAGAATTAAATTTAATTACATTAGGTCTGATTTATAATATGAATTTAATTCCATTTATCCAGGAAGTTAAAATGACTAAAATAGTCCTCTTTCATATGTTTTTCTTCCTTGATAAAGGATAAAATGGTAAAATATAACAATTAAATTAAATTCTTATAGATTCTAACTAAGTAATTCAATTAAATTATGTAATAACTCATTCTAAATTAAGGATTGAATTTAATTTATGATGGAATTCAATTTATGATGAAATTTAATTCAATTTTATAACTTAAAAACTTTATAAACGGGTGTTAAAGAGGCTATCCAAGTTACTAGCATTCATCCCTCGAAAGAAAAATCTTTACCGAGTAACTAGATTCAAATTTTAAATGTCAAGACTAATCACTGCACACTAACTTAAAAAAATCACTCTTGGCTTTTAAAGAGTTAAAAGGGTGTCACGCTGTAATTTCGTATGGGAAATAATTTTATTCAAGCATTTTTTAGCAAAGAAATCGTGTTTCTTTTTAATTCAACTTATCAAAAATATTATATAGAGAATATTTTTATATTAAAAATTATTTATTATTTTAGTTAATATTATTTAAATTTGATAAATATCATTTAAAATTATTATTAAAGTATTATAATTGGGTAAAAGATTACCCTGCCAATCCACCTCATGATCATCTAAGGTGGCACGATGAATTATTAAATTATTATAATAATCAGACAAATGGATGTTTGAGTATTTTAATAAATATAAATAAAAACGATTTATTTTATAAGGTTAGGTGTTGTTTTGACTTTGAAACCCTTTTAGGGTTCAAATGATTTTTTTTTTATTTTTAAATAAATGTTTTTCTTTCTTGTTGTTTTTATATATAATATTTTAATTAAATTAAATCGATTTATTTTAATACAGTTAGGTGTTCTTTTGACTTCACTGAAGGAGGCAACTCCGGCGCCTCTCGTCGATCGGAGCCACTACGGCGATCGAAAGCCATGGAGGCCCCGAGCATGACCAGAGTGAGGTTGGGATCTCAGGGACTAGAGGTATCGCTTTCATGCACTTCTCTTCTACCTTTATTCTCAATCTGTGAGCCAAAAGAAAAAAAAGGGCGCCTTTCTCGATGTCTCCCCCGCGTCCCTTTCTCTTTTAGGTTTCGAGACTGGGTTTCGGGTGCTACGGAATTGCAGGGATCTTCAGCGCGCCTTTCAGTGAGGAAGAAGCCAACGACATCATCAAGCAGGTGTTCGATCGGGGCATCACTTTCTTCGACACCGCCGACGCCTACGGACCGCACACAAACGAGATATTGATCGGAAAGGTTCGATCTTTCTCTCTCTCCCTCGTGCAGGAATTGTGTGCTCGAGGATTTGAGATTGGAGGATGAAAAGGTGGGGGTTTTCGCAGGCGCTGAAGCATTTGCCGAGAGAAAAGGTCCAACTCGCCACTAAATTTGGCATCTCGAAGTACAAAGGAAACGACCTCGAGATCAACGGTAAGCCGGAGTACGTGCGGGCGTGCTGCGAGGCGAGCCTCGATCGCCTGGGCGTGGACTACATCGATCTCTACTACCAGCACCGGGTGGATTTGACTGTTCCTATTGAGGACACCGTGAGCAATCAAACACACTTTTTTAAGATTATTGTTGAAATTTTACCAGAATCTTTTTGAAATCCGGATTCACAAATGCCCAAGGAGAGTATTGTAATAAAAGAAAATGAAACTTCTCTTGCAAGAGAGGAAGATTACCCCTCTTGTTTGAGAATAAGAAAGTAGAGAAAAGGGCTTTGCAAGCTTTCTACAAGACGAGGAGAAGAAGATTTCTTGATTACCTCAAAGAGAGATAAGGCCCCCATTTTTTAAGAGGTGGGATTGTTAATTAGCCATTGTAAACCAGTCAAATAATAATTGTATTGCAGCCAAATAATGACAGGTAAATCAACCAAATAATGACAGATTTTTAGCCAGATAATGGCTGGTTTCTGGTTGGATTATCTTTCATATTTTCAACACTTATGAGCTAGGCTTGTTTAGCATTGATTAACTAGTTATATTCTTTCTTTGGCATCCAAGATGGGAGAGCTCAAGAAGCTAGTGGAGGAGGGGAAGGTGAAATACATTGGGCTGTCGGAGGCCAGCCCCGATACAATCAGGCGAGCGCATGCTGTGCACCCCATCACTGCTGTGCAGATGGAGTGGTCACTCTGGACTCGCGACCTCGAGAGTGAGGTCGTTCCTCTTTGCAGGTGTTTTCTCTTGCTATATTAAAAATCATCATTTGCTACTTTGCATGATGGTAGATAACACTGTGCCATTGGGGAGATCCAAACCTCCAAGCTGATCATTATGTCATATTTGTCTTTCTGAGTTCATATGGGTTTTATTTTGCTTGAAAAATATGCTTGTGTGCACTTTGCTGTCAACATGTTGAGTCTTTGTTGATAGAGCGAAAACGATATTCAAAGCCGCATTTGGATGATTCTCCCCTTTGGTGCATGTTTACACTTGTTATGTTCTTGAAAGATTAGTTCTTCCATAGTAATATTAGTTTAATTTGGCTTGCTAAATGTTGATGGGACTATGATTCATAGCTATTGCCTTTGTATACATCAGATGTCGATTCTTATGGTCAAAGCATTTGTGTATTCTTCTTCTGTGACAAAAATTGGGAATTAAACCAATCTGGAGAGTTTCTAACTAATGTAAATTGTTGAGAAACAGGAATCTTGGAATTGGAATAGTTGCGTATAGCCCTCTTGGCTCTGGGTTTTTTGCTGGAAAGGCCAGTGTAAAAAGCTTGACTCCTGGCAGTGTTCTGGTATGATCTCATTGTTGATTTTCTTTCCTCGGCATCCCTTTTCTTGGTACATATGGAATTGCAAGTGTAATAGGATTTTTGTTTCTTTTTCAGTAGCGGTGACTTTTTCTTTATTGCTTGAGTTATGATTCTTCAATTGTAAAAGATGATTGTTTTTTCCTCTACATATAAAATTGCAAGTGCATGAAGATTGTGTTTTCTTTTCGTGTCACAGTGACTTATTTTTATTGCTTAATACTTGATCCTCCGATTGCAGAAATGATTTTAAATCACAAGTGCATGAGAATTTTGCTTCGTTTCAAACCTCTTCTTTATTGCTTTAAGACATGATCCTTCAATCACAAAGATCATTTCTTTTTTCCTCGGTACATAAAGCATACAAATGCCCATGGATTTTGTTTAATATCCCAATGGCAATATTCTTACTGCATAAGAAATGATCAAAAGTGTATGACGATTTTGTTTCTTCTTATATCGTGGTGACTTTACTAATTGTATACTCAAGGCATGATCCTTCATTATAGAGATGATTTGATCCTTGGATATAGAGATGCTTCCTTGGTTGGCTCACTAGTTGTTTTCCTCAGTCTCGTTACCCTAAGTTCTCTGGAGACAATTTGGATAGGAACAAGACCCTATATTTTCGGTTAACAGATTTGGCTGCGAAGCATGATTGTACCCCCGCTCAATTGGCCCTTGCCTGGCTTCTCCACCAAGGGAATGATGTAGTACCCATTCCAGGTAAAACTTCCTTACTCGATAAGTTACTGATGATTCTATTACTTGTCCATCGATGCAATTTGTGCTTTCCCTCGTAAACAATGTCTCGAGATAGTTAGATTTCTTGCATTTGTTTCACAAATTGCTCAAGTGAAATAGTTTCATCTCTTAGTCTCTTTGAGACAACTGTTGTTATAAATGCTTAAGCAAAAAATGATAAAATTAACCCTTAGATTTTGTCACCAAACCCTAAATTCTAAATCCTAAATTGGCCTTTTCACTATCACTTTAATGCTGGTCAGGGACGACGAAGATCAAGAACTTGGATGAGAACATTGGCTCCCTGAAGGTGAAGCTTACAGAAGATGATTTGAAAGAGATTTCTGAGGCATTGCCTGCGGATGAATTTGCTGGGGGTAGAGCCATAGGACCTTTTGTATCATATGTGTGGCAGCTTGCAAATACACCACCCAAAATCATGTAATCAACTTATCATCCCCTCTACCAATAGAAACTTGTAGGTGTTTACTCTGGCGTTTATAATTACCAGCTTTGTAATAAACATGGAAATGGTTTTTGCATAAAACATTTATGCGAAAAATATATTTTAGATTTTTCAGTTTTTATCATATAAAATTGACAGAAAAATCAAAATAACATTTATTTTATCCGTATCATCAAATGCACGACCCTCTTTTAAAATTTATCAAAATAGTGGTGTTCTACCTGTAGTTATCTGTCCAAAGTACTCTAATACACTTTATCTTAGAGTTGCTTGGCATAAAACAAAAATAAAGCTCTCATGGGTATTGGTGTTTGAATCCCAGTGAGGACACATGTAGCGAAGACGACAAGGCCGGTGTGGTAGGCTCAGGACTCGGCCTACGTAGAACTAGGCCAGTTTCATTCGAAGTTGAGTTTGGATCAAGCCCGCAGATTTAACCACTGCACGATAAAGATCCTCTCACTCTTTCACAGAACAAACGTTCAAGCAAATTATTCCACGTTGGTTCCCTGATTTTTCTCTCTGCCATACATCTGATCGATCTCTCTGCCATACATCTGATCGATAGATTCATCCGTGAAAACAGTTGGGTACGTACTTAATTAGTTCACCTTGATCCACCTGTACTTGGTGGAGATCATGATTAATTGTATCTTAGAAAACAGATAATCGGGGAGAATCTCGAAGCACAGTCGAACGTGGAGCTAATCTGTTTCAAGGAAACTGTTTGAAAGCAAGCCTCAACATCTTCATTTCCAGACTCGGCGATCCATACGCTTCTTCCACTCGAGAGCACTCGACCTCCACTCGGTGGCGTCCACTCAAGAGCACTCAGTGTCCACTCGAGAGCACTCAACTTCCACTCGGCGTTCACTCATGAGCACTCGGCTTCCACTCGGTCATCCACTCGGACGACTTCTGTTGGGATTGTAAGGTTACAAACAAAGTTCCACATTTAAAACACAAGGAAAAAATTTTAGATTTAAAAGAGGAAGATATTTCCATTGGTATGAAGCCTTTTGGGTAAAGCCCAAAAATAAATCTACGAGGGCTTAGGCCTAAAGTAAACAATATCATATAATTGTGGAGCCCGAACAATTGATATCAGAGCCCGAACTGCTAGAAAGATTAGCCGTCGACTATGCACAAGGGTCATGATCCAATCGAGCCAAGTGGGTGGATATTGACCTAGTAAGTTGGTCGGACTGCGGGCAAGGTAGTCCTAACAGGTTGCTTGGACCGAGGAGCAGAAAAGTCTTGGTGGGTCAAGGATCAGATGACATAAAGAGGACAATTTGGATAGGATCGTAGTGTATGTGAGAGGGGGGAGGGTGAATTACGTAGTTTTAGAAAACTTTTATTTTTCATCTTGAAATATCGAGTACACAGTGGAAAAAATAGAAATACAAGAATACAA
>JBAMIE010169715.1:0-15166 GCA_037177295.1 Kaempferia parviflora | reverse complement strand
TTCAAACCAATCAAGTCTTTCCCTCAAGGCTTGATTTTCTAATTCTAGGGTTTTAATCCTAGAGTCCACTTGTCCACAGTGGACACCCTTAGACCTACCCACTTTCCTAGGCATATGTCTCCCCTTCTTGGGATTAATGCCTACGTTTTCAACCACCTTCCTCTCCTTAGCCAAAGATGGTTGTTTCTTTTTAGGTCTAGCCTTAGGTTCCGATTTTCTATGGTTATCTACCTTGTTAACCATATTCGTATCATTATACCTAAATATTAAATTATGCTTAGGCAAATAATCTACATTATTACCTACAAGCATATAACAATTTAATTTAGGATTAAAGACTAAGTTAGGGATTACCTTCCCTTTTACCTTAGAAGCTCCCCCTTGACTTGTGCTTCTCTTCTTCTTCTCTCATTTCTTCAAATGCTCCAATTCCTGCTCAGTCGGAGAAGGCAGTCTGGTTAGCGAAGTCACATATCTTGGATGAGCCGACTGAGCAGATGGTTGTCGCGTCCAGTCAGACGCCCCCAGGGAATATCTTCACTCCACCTACTCTTTTGGCACATGTGAGCCGGTTGTCATGGAGATGCCGACGTATGCGACGTATAATTATGCTCGTAGCTGTCGCGGACGTTTTCTTAAACGTACGCGTGTTTCCACCATACGCCCCCGAGATTTCCTCGTAATGCGAGACGGTAACCACGAAGTTGATGACGCGTGGCAAACAGGACCCCACACAATCAGAGTACGAGAGTGTGTTTAAGGGTTTCCAACTGCCTCTTAATGAACCTGAATTGGAGTAGCGATTATATTTTATTTTATTTTGAGTTGGAGACCGATTATCCTTGAAATTGCCAATTTGCCTCTTAATGAACCTGAATTGGAGTCAGTCTTATTTACTGATGAAGGAAGTGTTGGTGATGAGACCGATATAGATGTTTGACTTCCTTTTACTTGCTTAAGATGGATTTGGTGTTTTATATTTTGTACTTAGATATTATAATTGATGAAATATGGCTTTCCATCTCTATAATTTATATATATATATATATATTAATGATTGTCGTATCCTAGCTATATATTATCTTATATTTTCAAAATTTACTATATTATTGTATCTGTATCATATTTGATACGATACTCATACCTGTATCTATGCAACATAGATACCGTACATTAAAATCCTGCATAGAACAAACATATAACTAGAATATAGCAAGTATATGACAAACATTGACTGCAGCTGAAATACACTACCATAGACGAGTTCTGTGGCCAGTCAGGGTATCTAAACTGGCACAGTCGGCACGAGAAACACTCTACCATGGACGGTTCCCATGGGTAGATATACAAATGATCATTGTTTGCAGGAGAAACACTCTACCACGGACGGATCCAGTGGGCAGACAGGTATATAAGCACGCTACCATGGATGGGTCCCATGAGCAGTCAAAATATATAAGCACTCTACCATGGATGGGTCCCTTGGACACCAGGTTTATCTGTTAAGTTTCGATTGGCTTCGCCAAATTATTCTGATCGACATTTCTGCATGTATTAACTGCAAGAACAAAGGGTTAACGAAGTCTCCATCAATCTTAATAGCACCGACTATTTCGATCAACCTGTTCGTTCAGCAAAGCCGCAGGAGCAGGACTTTTCTAATCCGCAGAACGATGGATCTGATTCTTCATCTACCAATCACCATAAGAATTGAACTAATAATAGTTGTTGGATTCTGCTGTATGTTGCTCGCTGCTTCCTCTTCTTTCAAGCGCCTTGAAGATTGTAGGATTCAGTGTCATCTACCTAGAGCCACAGTTCGAAGATTGTAGGCCTCGGCTGTAAATATGAGTTAAAACGTTTTTTGTTCTTTTTTTCACGAGCATACATACCTTGAATTCGCTGCTTGACTTGTGCCCTCTGAGTTGAGATTTGAGTTTGGAATTGTGCTGAAATAAGATTGTTTTCACGGTTTTGGGGTATAGGAGTGATGGCATTAATACCAAATTATTGGAATAAACACGATTGTCTTCGTCTATAGAGATTGTCAACTTCCATAGTTATGTTCTTCAATCCATGGGGAACATGTAGGCCAACCAAACAATTGAGTCCTGGGCTCACCACGTGGTCCCTGCCATCTCCGCCACATCAAGAAGAATTTAACCTCATATATTTCCTAGATATTCCATTCCTTCAAAATAGCTATTATGTTTCTACTCAATTTCATTCCATAAACCAAACACAACAACATTAAGCTATAAATTGGCTCAAACATACAAAGTAGCAGATCTATGGTAATATATGTACTATAATAGGTAAATGGTAACAAATCAAACCTCTATAGGTAGAATTAACACAATTTCAAAAGCAACCAAACTGAGTCTCTTCAAATCAATTTCGAAGCTTACGGCGTTAAATACACAATATTGCAGAAGAATATCTTTTCCTGTCATCAAGCATGAGACAGCTGAAGCATGACCATAAGATCACATATTAGGAATAGTTGGGTGGACTCAGATCCTCCTGCACTAATAGGTAACAGAAATAGAATTTTTAGGACTTCCTGCAAAATCATAACCCAACTTCATCGTCACTGTCATCTCCAAACATGGCAGCCATTTTCATAGCAAGTGTCGCTGCCATTTCTCTCCTCTGGAAATCTGGCATCAACCGATCAAGTTGTCGCGCATATTACCAATCTCATACATTAACCTTTCTAAATCATCGAGACTGTAGTGACCATCCTCATCCAACTCAGAGCCATGGAAGACATCAGATTCAAGCTCCCCTTGCTCCTCAGTTTTGGAACTTGTTATCTTCTCTGTAGATATTTCTTCATCGACAAAGTCACTTTCTGTCTCAGGACCATTTCCCAGTTCTGAGGTTTTTTTTGGAACATCAGGTGTACTAGAGCCGGGAATTGATGATGACGATGCAGCAATTTCTTCTGCTCCATTGTTAGTATCAGATTTTTCAGAAATGTGATTGTTTTGATTTTCTGTTTCATATCCTCTTGACATAACTGCATCATTATAACTTCCCCATTCCTCATCAGAACCATGAGATAAAGCCTCGTATTCAATTTCATAATCTGACTCGTCTATAGATTCTGGCATAATCAAGGGATTGAAGATAAGAAACTAAGGATTTAAATCGTCTTCAAACAAATATATAGCTATGATATACGGAAGCACCCATTCAAGGATGAGAATATTTCAAGATTGGTTTAGCCGCTATAGAAATGCCAAATAAAAATAATCAGCAGTTCCTTCACCTTCTTTCTCAACTAGGGATGGACGTGTAATCTTGTTTCCAGATTTTAGGATCATCCCAGGCCACATGTGAGCAGAAAGGGCTCCAAACAACCGGTCTACACCTTGCGTATCACCATCTACAGACAGACCTGCAATGAATAACATGTCATTATCCTATAACCATATTATTTGCAAACTAAAATGATGTATAAGAAAAAATGTGAAGGAAATTTTTAAAGACTAGGCGTTAAAAGAAAATTTAGAAGATGATTAGCTTAGGTCATAGTATAAGAGGTCAAAGCACAAAAATTGTTCTGTTTCTAATTATTCACAACTTGCAGACATAACATAGTTCAATAATTCATGAAAAGAAAAAAAATGGATGTATGTTAGGGCATCACAAAATACTTGGTTAACCAACCACAAAGGAGAAAAGATAGAAATCCATGACTTGAGTCCATAAGCCATGGAATGCCAACCACAAAGGAGAAAAGATAGAAATCCATGACTTGAGTCCATAAGCCATGGAATGTATTGAATGATTGTAGGCAAAAATATATATATATTCTAAGGACTGTACAGCACAAATGCATTGAAAAATTGAATCTTAAATGGCAAAGGAGATAAACTTACATTTATCAAAGTCAGTGTTAGAAGCACAAGCCTCAATATATTCTATGTTATGCTCAATACACCAATCTAGACATAACTTCCTAGTTTCGAGATATGGCTCTTCATGGCCCAATAAGCTAGAACCTTCAGTTTCATCAATACCATAATCCATGTACTCAGGGTGGGGATCACTACTGGATTCTCCATGCTTCAGCATTTGCCTTCGATACTGTGCATGGGCCGAGTGACCAGTTACAAGATCTGCTTTATTTCCTATGCAAAGGAGTATTTCAAACTTCGTAATATCTGTTTTGGCAATCCAGTCTTGGAGGGTAGTTAGAGATGATTCCTGCAGATGAATCAAAAAACATGGAGAAAAAACCAGATTCAGTAAACTAACATGCATTATAATTCTCTAAATTATTCTGGATTTAAATAGGGTTTTTACTTTTGAGGCGTGCAGAAAGCAGTAGAAAGAATGGTCTAAAATAAATTGATATATCAGTCCTATTAAAATTATAAAACTCAAGACACTTCGAATGAGAACAATTGAAAAAAAAAATTAGAGGGAGTTTCCAACCTCACTCATATCAAAAACCATCACTAGGGCATCCAGCTGCTTTGTAATTGGAAGTGACTGAATTGAGAATCCTTCATCCAAATGAGCTGTCCATATAGCTACTTCAGCTGTATAATATTTATTTTCAATTGTCCACCTGGAAATCAGCAGAACCATAAAGGTTAAAAAAAAACAATACCATAAACATTCTAATTTGAAGACAGCAAAGTAACATAGGTAATAATTTATATTCTTAAAACGTACCCTTGGCAAAGAACATATAGTTACATACCCTTGACAAAGGATGCCTCTTGCCAAGTCAGAGGTATCTGAAAAATCAACTGAAAGCAGTCCTGCAATGAGTGAAAAATAACCAAAAAGTTCAAATGAAGAAATAGTTTTCAAGCTTCTTGTCGAAAATCACTTGAAAAACATGTTTAGCAACTAGAAAATAGAAAAATTTTAGAAAGTTATAATCAGTATACTATGATAGAAGTAAATGATCAATCACAAAATGAAACTTTTGTGGTAATAGGAGCATCTTAACAAAAATCTTTAGGGGAATAAAAATATAAGGCCAAACAAAGGTTAACCCACTGTGACTAGAGGCTAGTTTCTTATGATGAAAGGAGCATAATAAGTGAAAGAACTTGGGTAAAAGCTTCCCTAGACACCATTTCTCCCTTTTTCTGATGGAGGGAGTAAGATTGTGATTATTTCAGATGAGAGAAGGAAGCGGGAGAAGAGAATGTTGAAGGAAAAGAAGAAAGAAGATAAGAAAGAACAAAAGGACCAAATTACCTTGCTATCAATTGATCATCTTCTAGAGCCAAATGCATCTTTTTTTTTTCACTTTCCGAAAAACAATTGACTGCCTCTTACAACCTTCTGCATTTGAGATCATTGTTAACATCATTTTCCATGACCACATCCATGCTGGTGTCTACGGCCACAGGATTCCTTATCACCTAACTAGACCTTATCTTCCAGCCCTGCTTCTTCAGGCATGAATTCTCCAAATCCATCATACTGGCAATACTTGCCACCTTATGGACTAACACCTCCAAGGACCATATCTATAGTTGGCCCCAAAACGTTGGACAAACAATTGATGATGGGGACAATCATGATGATTCTAGAGTCATATATAATATCAATTTGGGCAAGATCAAATGGTTAACCAAGGCCCCTATAACGACGACACATTAGTTTAATTGAAAAAACATTCTTTATGCCCAAGTTGGTAGGAATTAAACATGGATATTCAGAACTGAGAGGATCAACTTGGAAAATAATTTAACTGCTTCGTACTCAGCAAAGCATCAAAAGTTAGATCTAAATAGTTGGGTTTACAAAAATGGTGCAGCAAAGACTAAAGATTCAAGGGTCTTGGCCCACCTAGAGGAAGATATTTACATACAACAGGATAATTTTATATCTAATTAAGAAGAATAACTAAATAAAATGATGGCATTTTCCCAGAAACAGGAAAACCCTAAGACTGTAAATTGACTCTGTATATACTTCAGAGGATCATACGAAATTGCACACGAATTCCCAAGTATTTCAGCATCCCCTTCACAGAAAATACTAGCGATTACAGTTGACAATAAAAGACGAACAACTCCATCAATTCTAGAACGATTTCTACGATCAATCAAAAAGGGAAGGAGATGGATCACAAGTAACATTCCATTTAAAAACGAAAAGGGCAAGTCCGTAACTAAGAACTGGAAACGATTTACAGAGAACAACGGAAAGTAGATGGGAGAGAGGGCGGGCGCTAACGGGAGAGGAGAGTTCGCTTCCCGACGTTCGGCGACCCGATGAGGAGAATCCCTGGCCGGGTATCGATGGATGTCGAACTGCTGCCGTTCTCCGACGCCATCGCTGTTGACCGGAGAAGCCCGTCAAAGAGGGACAGAGAGAAGGGTTTCGAGATCGATGGTCGAGGTCGAGGTCGAGGTTTCTTCCTTGACCGAACCATAGCGAAGTAATAATTAAAAAGGACAAATTTCTTATCAGGTCCACTTAAGATTAGACAATTGCCAACCCACACCCAGTTTAGTTTTAATACATAAATATAAAAAATTTAACATAACTTTTCAATTTCACCCTCTAATCTATTTTGTGAAAGGTGAAATGAAATTGTGAAAATTTTAACACCTAACTTTTTTGATTTTTCAAAGTACACACTTATTTTTCATGCTCACCAGTGCTGCATTTTTTTTTTTTTAAAAATGTTGTATAAAATACAATATCAGTGATGATTTTATGCCGTACCTAAGTATTGATTTTTTAAATACTGTACCACTATAATGTTGATTTTTGGAAATTAATACCATAGTAATACTGATTTTTAGAATGTAGTACCACTGGAGTACTGTTATTTGAAATCTAGCATGACACTGTTATTGTTTTTTTTAATGCAGCAAGCGCCACAGTAGTTGACGGAAAGGATAAAATAAAAAAAAATACATCTTTTTAAAAAATTTAAAAGTTATGTGTGACTTAAAGTTTCATGTTGGAAAATAACAGTCTATATCACTCTATCCTTTATGCTGTTGTTACAAACGAAGATATGGCATCCGAGCGACTAGTCGGCCCATGTAGGATATTTCGATGTTAAATGTTTAAGTGAGTACGATCGATTTTAGTTAGCAAAATTCTTAATAATTTTACCCTATTCAAAATCCTAATACTCGATCCTTTTATCCCTTACTCGCCCGATCAAGCCCCCTTTCCTTGACTAAACCTTCTCTTCAAACGTAGAAGAGGAAGAAGACAAGTTTGAGTAGGCAGTATCAACAACAATGACAAATGGTGGTAATTAAGCAAGATATCGTTGTTCTATATTGTTTGTCTATGTTGTTTATGTTACTACCATCTTCAATCCCCTCTTCTATCTTCCTCCTCTATGTATTGCACAAAGGACCACAACATAGAAGAGGAACTAGAAAAAGGATAATTTGGATGGAATTAGCAAAAGTCTACACATAATCGAACTGCCTTGGATTTGTCTTTTTTGGACAGAAATTTTACTCTTTGGTGTCAATTTGGTGGTCTGTTGCTCTTCATGGTGCTTTCGGACTAATAGATTTCATGTTATGTCAATTCGAACTTGCTTGGTCGCGGCCTTAAAATGCAATTACATTTTTTAGCCTAATTGTTGTTTTTATTTCCGTATTTTTTATTTATCCACTGAGTTAATCAGGTTGGTTCTTTGCAACAAGTTTTGGCGTAGCAACTATATTTAGATTCATTCTCTTTTTCCAAGGGTTACAATGGGATGTCAAACCCATTTCTATTTGTGCACCAAAGGAAAGTGCTTTCCAACAAATTTAATAACATATTCAAACGACAAAAAACAACCTATTTTCCCAGAAAAGATTAGTAATCTGAAGAAACAATAGTACACTTTCCATTCAATCTCCACCAAGTTCGTAGTAAAAGAATTGATGTTTCCATGAATGCTACCACAGAACATACAGCAACTTTGTATCGAGTTAGGAATAAAGATGAGTTTAGTTTCTATCAGAAGTTTCTGAACTTTGTATCGGAAGTTTCTAAGGCATGGACGAACTCTAAAGCGACTATTTAAGGCAATCTCGATACTAAATTCTATCTTACAGGGCACAAGAACAAGCTGGAAAACACTACAATAGATTTTTGAAATGTAAGCAGCAAGTTTTCTTTTACACTTTAGCGAACTCTTCTTTGTTTTCCCCTCCCTTTTGATGAGGTTAAAAGTTAACACAGATATGGAGAAGGCAGAGAGTAGCGGTGATGAACAAGGAGCGAAGTGTTCCAAGCTTCAGCTTTTTTCTTACTGGGTGGATCGAGAAACGCAGCGCTTGCAGTTGCTGGAAGAGAGGGCAAGCCGAAGCTCAGGAAAGCCATGGCAGCCAACTTTTGAACTGGAAGATTTCGAGATGACTTCAGAGGAGAAAACTCTGTGGAAAAGCGATACTGTAACGAAACATGAGTCATCACTTTCAGGAACAAAGAGAACAGGAGAGGCAAGTCCAGCCATTAGCACTGCTACAGAGAAGAAGCACAGGAGTATTGCTACTAGAGAAGTTTGATTGATATTATTTTGGACCTACCTATCGAAAACAAGTGAATTGGTTCAGTATAAACATCATGCCTGTGATTCACCTGAAAACAAAAAAGCACTTAGTTTGTGTTATGTTCTTGAGATTGTCTGAGTTAAAGTTTGTGGGCTAAATTTCCTAATCAGAAAACTTACAGTTGTAGCTGCAAACTGAGTTTGGGCACAAATTTGATGTTCGCAATGGGAACAAGAGCATTCCGATATCATAACTGTTTAGTGTATCATGTATGATCACTTTTGCATATCGAATAAAAAGTTATTCTCTGATCATCTTCTTTTACATGTTGGCAAAGCTAATATCATCATGGAGATTGCAACCTCCCCTTTAGGTATCAATCTCTCCTCTTAACTTCTTCGACTCAGTTAATTCCTTAGTCCCGATGCCAATATCCACACTCGCTCTATGTACTCCAAATTCGTTTGAGTTCAAAAGTCAAATTCGACTCCAATCACCTCTAGTTCGTTATTGATTTTCATTCCTCATATTTTCTTAATAAGATCTAGATGGCATCCTATGCCAATTGTAGTGAGCACAAACATAGAGTTACATCATTGTTGCTCTCTAAAACTAAAGAATCTTATTGAGAATGGGTGGATCATCCGATATGATTTTTTACGATGACTTGGAATCCAAGGGCGAGTTACAAATATTCCATAATTTTGAAGTTGACATGAATCATCGCAGGCAAGCTATACTATCTGATCTAGCCTTATTACTCTAGAAGCATCCAAGTGTTCGACCATCTTCTTCATCTTTGATGCAAACTAAAGCCAAGTGTTTGATCATCATTTTGAAGTTGCACCGAATTTGTTTTGATTTTTGTTGAATTATTTCCCTATCCACTTCCAATATTTCAGTATTTTCTTCTATAGTATGTCGCAAGGTATAAAATTTATCATTTATGATTATGTTAGCTTATCGAATGAAAAATTATCCCCAATTATTTTCTTCCTAAAAGGTACGAAATCCTTTCCAAACATTTGAGTCAAACTGTTGATCCTCGTTTCTAGATTCAACTCATATTTTGCATTCATACAGGAATAGAGGAAATTTTAAACTAATTAGATATGTTCCATTGCATCCACCAAATTAGGAGAAATGGTTGCTACATAGTCATGGTTTAAAGTTTTGTTCCGTGCCAATCAACATAATCAAAATCTATTGTTTTGTATCTAGAGTGGCATATAGAATCGGTAGTTACTCGATACATAGCTGACTAATGTGATCAACATTTAATCGATCGGTCTTGTCTAATGGACAATGGAGGAACACATAGCCGACCCAAAATGATTTGGACAAATACATCTTGATAATCAGGTTAAGAACATAACAACTTGAATAACTCTAACACAAATCAGTAGAAAATTACTTAAACTAAAAACTAATAGTTAAAAGAACATAAGAAGTATAATTATCAGCCAAAATAATCTTGTAAACATACATAAGCTTGTGGAACAATAAGAATCACAGAAATTCTCTAAATAGACAAGAATGACTCTTCTATGATTTCGGAACTATTTGTTTCACAAGTGAAGCACCACCAACTCGACAAACTTATGAAGACTTTATAACAAGAAGTTACACTACAAGACACCAGGTAGAATAGCTCTAGTATTGAGTGGTGATACAAGAACTTGCCTGAGGGTTAAATATATTCTGAAGAGCAACAAGAACCTGCATAATCTAAATCAATTGTCTTTAGATTCTGAAACGCTATGAAACATGTTCCTCATCCCCCTCTCGAACAAATGGAAGAGCAAAAGACACATCAGTGAATCCCAACTCGGTGCTCCCAAAGGAATCTCCTTCTCCGCTCTTCCTATACGCTTCGTGCAGATGTAAGACATATTCCAAGTGCCAGAGGACATCTCCCATGTTAGGTCTGTTCTTTCCTTCATCTGCCAAACATTTCTCTGCGAGCTCTCCTAACTTCCTCAGTGATTCGAGAGAGTAGTCTCCGTCTAATTTCGGATCTATGATTGACTCAAGTGAACGCTGCCTTTGCCATCCGAGTGCCCACTCAGCCAGGTTAATTTGATCCTTGGGCAAACTAGGATTTATCACTGGACGAGCACATACAACTTCGAATAGAACAACTCCAAATGAATATACATCTGATTTTTGTGTAAGTTGTTGCCTTCGGAAATACTCGGGATCAAGGTAACCAAAACTCCCTTTCACTGCAGTACTCACATGAGTGTGATCCAAAGAGGGACCAGCTCTTGACAAGCCAAAATCAGCCATCTTGGCGACAAAGTCTCCGTCCAGCAAAATGTTTGTGGTCTTGACATCTCGGTGGATGATACACCACTCGGCTCCTGTGTGAAGATAGTGTAGTCCACGAGCTGCACCAATGCATGCATCAAGCCGCTGTTTCCATGACAAAGCTGCCTGAGAAGTACCGTAGAGATGGCTTCTAAGTGTGCCGTTTGCCATGTACTCATAGACCAAAATCATCTCCCTTTGGTCGTCACAGTACCCAATCATTGAGACTAGATGTCGATGCCGAAGCTTTGACAACATCTCAATTTCTGTTTCAAACTCTGCTGCACCTTGCTGTGATTGTGGATTACCCCGCTTGATAGCTACCAGGATACCATCATCAATTTCACCCTTGTAGACCTTCCCGAAACCTCCTGTTCCGATCACCAAAGATTCGTCAAAGTTACTTGTCGCAACTCTAATTTCTGCCAAAGTGAACCTTCTGCCTGTTCGATTAGGAGCTGGCAATCCATTGTTGATTAAGGGAGACTTAGCGGCAGCATTTGTGGTGCTTGCCATTGTTGCATGAACGAAAAGTGGACGCCAACTAGAAGGATC
The DNA here is from genome assembly GCA_037177295.1 of Kaempferia parviflora. Classification (NCBI taxonomy): domain Eukaryota; kingdom Viridiplantae; phylum Streptophyta; class Magnoliopsida; order Zingiberales; family Zingiberaceae; genus Kaempferia; species Kaempferia parviflora. The sequence goes on along the minus strand of JBAMIE010169715.1, from coordinate 3,806 downwards.
CTCCTTAACAGAATCTGCTTTCCTTTTTCGAACACGATGAAGCAAGAAAACACAAGCTATTGAAATGGTAACAACAGAAGCACCAACACCAGTAGCTGCCCAAAATACTTTACTTTTTGTCTTCTTTATATTCACCCCTTCCTCATTGTTACTGATCCTTTCGGAAACATGAGCTAAACTCCCATTCTTGCTAAGTTTGAAGATTTCGACACCGTTGAGTATTGCATCAATACCCGAAGGACCAACAGATGGTTCAGGCCCAAGCTGAAGCCAAAGTGTGTCAATCTGCTGAGATAAGACATCAGAAAAGTCCTCGTGGTAAGCTTTGTTTATCCCTCTTGCCCGCAAAAACACATCGTATTCCTCTTCTGCAGTTTTATTATTGATGTATATCCTAAAAATCCTCTGGTTTTGCTTGTCGTACACCAGCTCACAGAAGTGCATCCGGATCAAGTACTCAAAGTTTGGATCCACAGGGAACCTCCATGAGACGTTAAACCTCTTCTCAACAACTTCATTATCAGACATTATTCTTGCTGTCTCGTAAACCAACAGAGGTGCGATCAAAGAATCATTAAGTGAGGAATAACTGATGTTAGATCTGTTGCTAATTGCAGTAGCAGCATTCACAGAAAACATAAAATTATCATCCGGATCCCACTTTCTCCATAGATCTCTATCTTTCCCGGGTTCAAGAGCTGGCCCTCCGACATTTAACCGGTACATTGTCTCAATGCCATGCTCATTCAGGCTGAAAGGTAGCTTTTCTTTCATGCCTACTTTAGTTGCAGCATCAACAAACACATTGTTCATTACTTCAGTGACTTCTATGGCATTGACGAATGCAAACGATGTCACACTCGGAACGAACTTAATTTTCAGTTCATTCGAACTGACATTAAGGAAATATTCTTTTATGAGCGAGTTGTGAACTTCATTCATCCGACTGTTCCAACACAAAATCTCCATCGGAACATTGAACTGGGAAACCAACCTGAGCTCATTTGCAGTTACATCGAACACTGAATCATTGCTGTTCAAACTTCCAAACGAGAAAGTACAGAAATGAAGCCTGATACAGTAACTCCCAGGAGACACATTGAAGCTATAGTAAGCAGAAGTGTTGAATACTCGAAGAGTCTTATACAAGGACTGGTAAATCAAGTTACCCTCAACTGTAACAGAGCTTACAGCCGTTCCATTATCACTCAAAGTAAAATTCTCACCAGATGAATCTGCAATCCATCTCCTGCCATTAGCATCGATGATACCATCAGTAGAACCACAATTGAGCAGATAAGTGTTCACTTGACCATATCCAGCTTCAAGAAAAGTTGAAATGAGAACCAAAAATAGAAGCCCAAACAACACCATTCTTTGATTCAGTCCAAGGTTGGAACCATTCCTAAGCATCCTTCAAGATCAAACAATGATAATTAGAAAACCTTTGATAAAATCAGCAGACAAAACTATAACCAGCAGGGTATCGAACAAACTTACCATTGCAGCAAAACCTAAATGCAGAGAAGAGAAAATCCAGACAGAAACCCTAGGATCTGAAGATGGGGAGATGAGCAAGATCTGTAATAAGATGAAATCCTTCCACAATATGACGAGATCCACAATCAAGAGACCTAGAATGCGAGCGTGAAGCAACCAAGAGGGAGAGGATGCACAGTAAAAGCTGCTAAAAGGAGAGATCTTGAGAAAGGTCGAAGCTTTCTGGTCCTGGCGTACCTTACGGGAAGCGAACCCACAGGCCAGCTACGTACCTGGAGCTCTGCAGATGGATCTCTTCCTTTATGGCAGGAGACTGCCCCAACATTTGTGGGTCATTTACCGGGGTCTTCCCAGCTGCAGCAGCTGCTTGAGGAAGACTCGCCAAACAAGTGCTCAAGACATCACTTTGGCTTTACTCTCTCTCTCTCTCTCTCTCTCTCTCATCATCCAAGTAATGGAGAATCCACGATGTGGGTGATGGGCACATGGTCTCGTGCTGTCCATTGGTAGATCAGAAGAGCAACTCTGACAGACTTATCCCTTTTGTCCATTTTATTTAATTGCTCAAAGCTGCCAATTGACCGAGTTTCCACCTTCAACCGATCAAAATTGCAGCTTGCGATCGATCAAACAGCACTACAGACACGCGATTTGCGTGCGCAAGTTTCGATTTTTCGGCCGGAATATGCTGCGGCCTAACTTTGTCTGGATGCTACTTGGCAAACGGAGCAAACAAACATTCATAAACTAAATTCTCACAGATCCAGATCTTTAACTTGCAGTAAGAACCAAAGGAGATAATGGCGAACCCAACTGCCCTCAAAGATTGCTGTCAGCAATAAACAAGAAGGTTGACAGTCTAGATTTTGGAGAGCCAATGAGGGAAGAACTTGATGGGTGTATCAGAGACGAGGCATGTGGAGTGTTTGGCTTAAGATTGTCTTTCAGAAGCTTGCTTTTAGTCTTTTACCTCAACAGACTGTTCTTATGAGGTACTTAACATCCAATGGTTAGAGTTTTACCAAAAAAAAAAATTATAATAATAAAAATAAAAATAAAAATTATAATCCTCCAATAGTTAAAGTTTTAAATGATTTTTGTATGGTTCAATTTATAATATGTAATTACATAGATACGTGCACATTATGTCAATTTTGAGACCAAAAAAGTATATTTGAGTTTTTAAACATGCTCTTAACTATAAATCTTAAATATTATTCCTACAATGATTAAACTTTTTTATTGAGGTTTTTTAATTTTATAAACCTTTCACAAACCTTGCATTGGAAATGCTCTTAGAGAGAGTGGCAACTGCGGTGGAAAGAGTTAGCAAAAGATACTGCTATATGAATTTAGTATATTTTTATTTCTATATATATACATAGGACAGAGCTAGAATATTAATTTAGTGTAGACAACCAACAATATATTATAATTTATAAAAATTATATAAAATTTTATAATCATAAAACACCACAAAATAATTACCTTACAATTGTTTTTTTTAGTCTTCATATTTTGAAACCTTTGTACAATAGTTTCATTATCAACCGTTAGAAATATATTTTTCTCTATATAAACAATAAGACTATCATTCATTCGATTGTGTAACCTATCTTTAACAATTCTCATGGCAGAAGACACTCTCTACTGTCGCAGTCGCAACCGACAGAATTAATGTCAATGTCAAAAGCTTATAAACCAACGGGTATACCAAATTTTTCTTTGACATAACTAACTTCTCTGAAAGATCACAAGACCTTTCAATCCATGAAATATTTTGTTAGAACACATATCACATATATATGTTTCAAGTTAATCATCAAGTACGAGAAGATCAAATCTTATGGACAAAACTAAGCTAGTTGTATCATTTTTTTTGTCAAAAGTTGAAAATAAATTTTGTGGACACAAGCAAGCTATACAAAGAAGTAACTCAATACTTGCCTTTGAAAAATGATCATTTAACTCTTGAAATTGCATATCAATAACACCATAGAATAAATCAATATGATAGTGATGTAAATTTACCACTTCTGGTGGATTACGATGAGGATGGCTACGTGGTGCTAAACGTGTGAACATGTCATCTATTTTAAGAACATCAATGTAATGTCGTTGACAAAAATAGCAAACATTTTCTAAAAATGAATCTCAACCATCATCTCTCATTCTTTGGAGTTGGTGTTGCATACTTGTACCAAATCCATTGCATTCACAATACCTTTATCTTTTTTTTTGCAATGCAGTTGACAAGTCACTTGAAACCCCCAAGACATGCTTCATCAAGTATAGATTGAATGCAA